>PNEQ01092227.1:0-76889 GCA_003012365.1 Medauroidea extradentata
ACCACTTACACAGGAAACTGACAAAATTAAAAGAAAAATAAAAGAATCAGCCTATATTATCAGTAATAGTAATATTTTCAGTCAACAGAGCATTGAATTAAAAAATATGTGGATCCCATTGATTAAAAGAGAAACAAATTTACAGCACAAAATAAAAACAAACACTCAACCCACCACAACCAATCAGAGTCAATACATGTTGCGCGAACAATCAGGAGACAGCTCGTCTCCCATTGGCTGAGCACGATAAGGGGCTTTACCCTATATAAACCCATGGTTTTTCCAGTCTCCTCATCAGTCGCACTCGTGTTCTTGAACCCTGTGTGTCTACCTGATGACGGGAACAGATTCCAGTTCGCGAAACGTCGTTCATACTGACTGTTTGGAAAACTACTGTGTTTTATTTCGTCTCATCGTTTGTGTTGTCTGTCGTTTTTTCTGTTTGTGTCCGACATCTTTGTGTTTTGTTTAGTCTCATCGTTGTGTCGTTTGCTGTAATTCTGTTTGTGTTTTTTGTTTCGTCTCATCGTTGTGTCGCATGTCAACCTAGGTTTTTTCTGTTTGTTTCCTTGTTTTATCTGACCAGATTCCAGTTTTGGAATTCCATGTTGTGTATGTATCCTGATGACTAAAGCATACTCTGCTTATTTATGTTTCCTTGTCTTATTTTTACTTTTAGTTTTCTTGTGATAGTCATTTATTTCACAATGGAGTATGTCCATACAAACAAATCCAGTCATGCACCCCCATTGCACAGTTCTTTCAAAGATCATATGTGTACATTGGCTGCTGTCGGACACAGTGAAACCACATTATTGGACTGGCACATAGTTGCTTCTGTGTTATTGACTGAGCGCCATCCAGGAAGTGTCAAATTGGGCCAAGATGAAATTATGAAAGTGAAATGAATTTACAGTAGTTTGAATCCTAGCTAGTACCCAAACGAAAACACGAATTATCCATGTCTCTAGACAGCATTGAAACAAATAGTTGTAAAATTATTTTCATAAAAAAATCACTGTCTTTACTAATAGCTGAGAAGAGACGTGTGTATTTTGCTGGAGAGATGTTGCACGTTATTGTAGCAAAGATACGTTATAGAGAGAGGGGGGATGTCTTTGTCAGGGGCGGTAACACGAGCACCTCGAGGGGACAGAGGCGCCGGGGAGAGAATACGGCGGGGGCAGTAGCCCCCCATTGTACCCTGTCTTGCGCCCCCGTCCCAGGAGTTAAGACCCTAAGTGGTGTAGATGAGCTCGGATAAGAGTCCTTGCTGTCCAAACACTACACCCGGCCATTGTGGGCCTCCGAGAGCTTTGTCTGGCCGCAGACACGTGCTGTCTCTCTCCCTGGACCATGCCCCCCAGCTCCCGTACCCCACATTCCTGCCTCTCGAGTCGCGTCTTTGCCATCCGCGTGGCGCCAATATTCACAACTACACCCATATAAAACTCAGAAGAATGGAACATCAATATAAATCTAAGATATTTACGTCGACTGTCAATTTTGCCGAAAATATTTGCCTAATTTCCGTAACTGTGATAGTATAGAGGTTCGAGCATTTCGTTCATTCACCTGGCACAGTGACGTCACAGAATATTTGGATATACAGAAGCATGGTCGTCTTTAGTAGAAGGCTGGAGTCTTGAATGCGGCAACGCTGCATCGGAGGCCTGTTGCCGGTCGCTCATTGGCTGCCCTAGTCAGTGTAGACGTGTACACGCCACTAAAGCTGCATCTATACACGTTGCAGAGACTAGGCTGGTCAAGAAGTGACAAGCAGCAGGCCCCCGATGTAGTGTTGCCACATTAAAGACTCTGACCTTCTACTAAAGACGGCCATGACCATAGCCATCTTTAGTAGAAGGCCGCGGCCATAAATCTGGCAACACTGCCAAGAAGGATCACTTTAACACTTTTTTTAGCTCTCCAACGGCAATGATTGTCCCTGATTCGTTGTTTTGTCTACATGCCGACGAATCAGGGACAACCATTGCCGTTGGAGAGCTAAAAAAAGTGTTAAAATGACCCTTCTTGGCAGTGTTGCCAGATTTATGGCCGCGGCCTTCTACTAAAGATGGCTATGCCACGACAGACGTGAAAGAGCCAGTCAAACCGCGAACTCAATCACACACGCCAGCAAAATGGCTTCACTGGCCATAAGCATGGTGGAAACACCTACAGTCAATCAGAGTAAGGTAGCTGCCCAGCTAGCCGGCAGCCAGTCCAATAGGAAACCTGCCGTGACATGCAGGAGCCAAACACACGGGGTTGTTATTAACAAACTCGGGCAGCCAATAAGCGACCAAGTTCGCTCGTATCAAAAGAGCCGCAACGTCATTTCACGTCTTGTAATACTGTTTAGTCTGTGGTGGTATGGGCACACTGTAAAAAAATCGTTAGTAAATTTTCCACACGTGCCTATAGGAGCACCAAGAAAGCAAGTATGGTGGAATTGTTTCCCAGACATCCATGGTAGTATTCCTAAACCTTTTATAAAACATATTTACGAGGCGAAAGTATGGTAAGTGTCCCATACTGAGTTTAGGTTAGTTACTTCCTAAACTATTTAGGACGTTTTTTGGCACCGTGTGTTGCAAGGTAAGCTGTGTTTTGTGACATCTGTACAAATTAATGGGCTAGCTATCAGTAATATCTAGGCACGAGTGTAATGCCACTTCTAATAGGCCACTCTCTCGTTTGTACAGACTTCGCGAAACACAGGTCACATTGCAACACATCCACGCCACGCCACTAGACTGGCAGCAGCTTAGAATTGTCAGTCCTATAGGCTACACGAATGGCGAAAATAGAAGTACCCTTTGACTTCAATATGTACAAGCTGGTATTATATTTATTTACTTCGTCTTTTTTTTTTTTTTTTTTTTTGTGGAGTTCATGGGGAGTATTAGACAATTTTATTGTATTTTAAATTTTTAAGCCATAACATTTATTCAAATTGTATTATCAAAATGTTCTGTTCAACAAAGCATATGATATATTCGTGGTGAACTGCCTGACACAGATACTAATAATAGAATATTTCATTAATTTGTTATTTAGACTCATTTGTAAGAGAATTCTCGAAAGTTAACCTGTAATTCTCTTATAGTGATACTGCATGAAAAATTTATGAAAGGTTCCATTAGTATTTTTTCCTAGCTGTTTACCGAGAATATATCCTATACTTTGTCGAACAGAAAATTTGAATAAATGTTATGGCTCAAAAACTGCAAATACAATAAAATTGTCTAATACTCTCCTTAAGGCTGAAATGCCTTCTCTTACATTAAACAAATTTCAAACAAATGCCACATTCTCGGGGCTTCGCTACAGAGGCGGGCCATAGGGCTGAATGAATAAGTAAATAAGAACGTTACATGATTATGAGTTTGGAGGGAGCGGTATAAACATAGTTAATTAAATTTAACTAGAGTAGACTAATATAGACCTTGATCATAATGCCGAAGGCTGTGTGGATGTAGTCGACTAGCGGCACGTCTAGGGACTTTAACCAGCGACCTTCTCCTGGCACGACGAGCGGTTGGAGGTCTATCTTGTCTTCTAGGTGATAATATTGAGACGTATCCAGTTTGGCTGGCTACAGTGCCCTATATCGTCGTCCAGTTGGCCTTCGTTGCACTGTGGTATGTAAAGAGGAGGTGTAATGCCAGCCTACTGGCTTGTTTACGTCTGGGCCACGGCGGCACTCAGAATATCATGCACAAATATAAATTAAACACGTATAGGCCTACAGCTGCGACAAAACTTAAACGAAAAAGATTATAAATCCTGGAATAGACTTGTAGCAGTTAAGGGTAGTAGAAGAGGTAAATATGAATACATTGAACTAAGTTTACAAATCTGAAACAGTAGCAGTAAAATGAATAATTTAATAACATACATTAAAATTTAATCACAAAATTCTAGAAAAAATATCTACGGCCTGTTACCTCCACGAATTAGTTCCTTATGTGTGCAGATCTGTTTCGAGGTTATTTGCAGATGTGTCACTCATTTCATTGTGTTAATGAAGATTTATTATTGTGTTAATGATGATTTGAGTCCCGGAAATTTCACGGATTCATTTGAGAAGACGTTAGATTTCAAACGCCTGTACACGTTAATTATTTTCACGACTTGGCCCTCTTATTGCAAGTCTTCCTTAAGGGCGCGTCTACCGCAATTTTCATCATCATTATTTTATTTTTTATTTGTACCAGATATTTTATTCTTATTTTAGACACAAAATGTGACTAAATTTGGCTCTTATGAATTTTTTTTATCTCTCATAGTTTTCGCGTAATGGCTTGTTAAAGTCATATTTTGCATGTTTCCGTTTTAACGACCGCACTAAAACCAACTGATATACCAAACTGAAAAAATCACAGTGGATAAAGACATTGCAGGCTACAATGACATGCTCATAAAATCAAAGAATAAAAATAGTTTGAATTTAAAAAAATGCTGAAACTGAAAATTAAAATTTAAAAAATTCAATATTATTTCTTTACAGGTTAGGAAACTCAGTGTCATTAGTTGGCAAAGGAAGAATTCTGCCGCTAGTTGTGCTGCTATCAGTAAGATGTCTACGAGCTTTGCCGAAGTCGGTACCGAGGATTCACGAACGCGACACCGTCACGAGCCGAGTTCCAACTTCCGAGTAGAATTCGGTAACTACATTTTTCTGTCAGGTTCTTCTCGTTGGTGCTTCATAGCAAGGTGAACTACGATTCGTATTGTAGAACTAGCCTAACCTTAGTTAAAGTTATGTAAGTTACTAACAATTAAATTCTAAAATACGAAATCAATATTCTTAATGGCAATATATTTCGAGAAACCTCGGTAGCAACCTCGGCAAAGTTCGTAGCCACCTTACCGACACCAGCGCAGTTAGCGGCAGAATTTTTCCCTTGTCAAACTCGTCCGTAAGAAATTAGATTTTTTCGTAACTTGTAGTAAGATATTTAACCTAACCCTGTTGTAGACGATGCAGGTGGTTGCTGGCAGCGCCGCTAGATGGCAGCAGGGCACGATGTGTAGAAGACATGTTTTCACGGCAAGTTTGAGAACAATTAGGAGAGTCGCAGGAAGTGAGCTGTCCATCACAAGGCAAGAACTGTGGCTCGGGTCGCTAGTGCTATCTGCGCCCAACATCGCAGCACCATGTCCTCCGACCAAGGCAATTATAAAAAAACCGGTGCGCGCTGTGGACACGCAACGAAGCATACGCGCCCTAATTACCATAAACCTCCTGCTGACATCGAAACTGATACACCGAGACTCAGCAACGAAGTACCTATGTAGAAACTAAGGTTAATTCTACCGCAGGTTGGGAAGAAACCATGTTTCCTTATGGTATAGTTTGGCACAGGGAACATTTCTGCCACTGGTTTCGCTGCTATAGCTAAGGGACCAGAAAAATACGAAACTGTAGTAAAATTAAATTTAAAAATGCTCGGAAATTACAGAAGACATTTAATTTAATTTTAAAGAGAAAATAAACCAATTTCACGTTTTAAATTATCAACTTAATGTAACTTGAAACTCAGGAAAGCTCTGTGATTGGCCAGTTTGCAGCCATTACCGATACCAGCGCTCAAGCGGCAGACATTTTCACTCTGACAAACTTTTAACAATGATCTTTCTAACCTGTACTAGTATTAACCTTAATAGAAACCAAAAATTTTGGCAGCAGTTTATCCGGAGGGTATTGGGGGGGGGGGGGAGATAGATGTTATAAACCCCACATTGTCCTTCGTAACTAACTTTAAAGAAAATTATTATAAAATTAAAAATATTTACACCAGTAGGATAATCAATGTCTCGTTATGAAAACGGCTAAAATAGCACTATTTTGCACTTTCAAATCCCAATTTTCGAGGGTTTAACGATCTGATGGTTGGATTCCACAATCCTGCAGCTATGCTTCATGGTTACTGGCAGAATGTATTATTGCACACACGTGGCTCATTTGACTGTGCCAACAGGAACAAGGTTACTACGACACCACACGTCTGTGATTTGCTGGTAGAACACTAGACGCTGAGAGTTAAAAACAGCCAATCACTGACCATGAAGCAGGGCTACATATGTGCACATTAGGCAGTGAAACAACATGGGACAGACCCAATCAAAGTAAGACAATTGTGACACCATGCGTCTGTGATTTGCCAGTATAACCCCAAGACATGTGAGGGTTACAACTTCCAATCACCATCCGTAAAGCAGAGCTGAAGATGTCCACGTAAGGCATTGAAACATATACAGTATATGCAATAATGTTTTCACTATAAAATCGTGGGTCTATTACTATTTATAGTTTTCTCACATACACAGTTAAATTGTGTACATTTTATTTTACCAAACAATTCCAAAGATTAGACAATAACCATAGATAAGAAAAACATCTAGTGCTTAATCGGGCACGGTGAGTGGGTAAGGAGGGATGCCATCCCCAATAAGAGGCCGTTCCAGTGTTTCAGGCGCATGTATGCAACCCGTATTAACCAAATACGAATCAAGGCTAATATTACTTTTGCTATAGCAGTAACAGTATTACACTTATCAGCATGTCCTTCGTGCTTTATCAAAGACACAGCTGTTCTTATATTCGCTGCTTTCTGCAAATTTTAGTATAACATACGGCTACATTAAAAACCTAATGAAAAAAATTATATTTGTAAAATTTACAGTCTACCAATCTTTATACTTAGCTTCGGCGAACGCAGCTAAAATAAGAACGACTGTCTCTTTTATAAAACACTAAGATAATGTTGATATGTGTAATACTTGTACTGCTCTAGCGAAGGTAATATTAGCCTTGATTTATAAAGTGTTAATGCAGGTTGCATACATGCACCTGAAACACTGAAACTGCCTCTTAATGATAAATAATTTTTTTTTACCATAGCAATGTGTATAATGCGGTTGTAGGTTGTCCATTCATAACCTAGTCTGTCAATAAACCAACAGGAACAGCTGATTGCATTTTAAAACATCTCCAGCTTTCGAAAGACATTGATAAAAAAAACGAGTATAACCATAGCCATCTTTAGTAGAAGGCCGCGGTCTTAGATCTGGCAACCATGTCAGGAAGGGTCATTTTAACACTTCTTTTAGCTCTCCAAAGGCAATGTCTGTACCTGATTCGTTATTCTGCTCTACATACCGGCGAATCAGTTGAAGCCACTGCCTCTGGCGAGACAAAGAAGTGTTAAAATGACCCTTCCTGCCAGGGTTGCCAGATCTAAGACCGCGACCTTCTACTAAAGGTGGCTATGGTATAACTCTATTCATCGCTCGTGGTTTTCAAAGTCCGTGCTGAACAATTCACGTGCCTGTATACAACACTGATATAACTAAGGAGTGGAGCTTTCTGTGTTTGCACTCGTGTTCGTTTAGGATCGTCAAATATTAACGCGCGATGTTCGTGTGCCTGACGACGGGAGCAGATACCAGTTGGCGAAACGTCGCATCTGTTGTCATCGAAGGTAGCTCGCTATTGTAGTGTGTGTTATGTTTGTTGTGTTGTCATGTCTACAGCCATTACTATCGCTGTGTTCATTTGTGTTCGCTCGTTGTCTGTGTCCGTAATTGTCATCTTCCTCATGGATCTTGTGTGGTCCTGGTCTTATATGACTTTCCTTTTTCGTTTTTGCATTCCATGATGTAACGAAAATATATTTCTATTTCGCAAATATTTGCATGTTTGTATTCTGTAGCCATGACTACCTCCTTGGTGTATTTATTTACTGTCTGTTTTTTTTTTTTGCTCTTTATTTCCCCGTGCTTAGTCCTGTTATGTAACAATGGATTTTCTACACCTCAGAAACATTCGCTTACAGTGGCAATTATATAACAAAACACATCAGTTTATAATGAGAAGTGCGATTGTCAAAGTGTTTTATATTTAAGGGTCTTCGTGATATTATAAATAAAATATTTTGTTATTTAGGCTACTGAAGTATGGAATTAAATTAATGAAAGTGTATGCTACTAAGCTGTCGTTATGACAATATTTATGTAACATTTTTTTACAATAATTGTAACAAACAGTTTAACAGTTACCATTTGAGTTATATTTGTAGGTTAATGTAGATAGTGTTTGTATGTAAATATATTTTTTTAGAACAGAAACGTTATAAAAAACATAAAAGATCTGTATTACTAGTTTGGCACGACACAATTTCTGATTTGAGTGGCCCTTTTTTTTGTAAAGCTATGGTCGTTATATTCTGTTTTAAGGACTTTGTTTCGGAAGCTACGATACACAATTTGCCAGAGCGTTTTTTAATATAATGTGCCGTTTGCTAGCAAAAAATTATTTTACATAACTTTGGTTTACGTTGATAACCAAATATGTGATATTTCAGGGGCAAAAATCTAAAAATCCGTTTGGTGTATTTCAATATAAAAATTCAGATGCAAACTATGATATATAGGATGTTCAAACTGTAAGAATGATTTTTGATAATTTGCGTTTAAAAAAATATATATATTTTCGAAACTATTGGTCTTAAGGTAATCTTTAAACTGTTCCTCGTGGCAGGTGCTAGTTTATGTTAAGGCACCGTGACGAGCGCTACTTATGCATAAATGTAAAATAATGAAGAAACTCATAAAGGCGTATGAAGATAATAGTTCTGACCTGTGTTGTCTGGAGGAGAATACCTGATGTGTGTAGAGAGACCCACGTGATTTAGGGCGCCTTCACTCGTGCGAGACAATAAAGCACAATTCACTCACAACACCATCATATTACATCAGTCAGTCTTCTGCAGTTCCTTTGTATCTTAATGTGCCTCAAGTTAGGAAGACATACCAGCCCCTAAGGCCCTAAATACATGATGCCCAAAACCGTAACAGTTTCCACACCATTCTCTGTTTTAACAACTTTTTTTTATCTATGGTAACAGAAAATGGGTATGAAATTTGCTACGTTTTGGGTATCGTGTATTTGGAGCCTTAGACGTCGTATATGTTGTCTAAGAAAGCATGTTTGTTACTTTTGTATGTGTAACATTTGTTATACTCTGTTCAATATAACTTCAGTAAATCGTGATTATTCTTAGAGCACTTTGTGTTTATGTTTTGAGTTATTTTTTAATTCTATGTATGACAACATTTCTTAGTAATAAAACGGCTTGATATGATCATTTAACCACACGTGCAGGAAATGTCTAGCAATGTGACTAAACTTAACTCAAATATTAATAGTAAATACTCTCTTAAGTGAAGAGATGTTGATAGCCCCGTCATTCATTGTATTTTTTGTAAACCTTGTGTTACACAGAATACAGAAAATCGTATTTGAAAAAAAAACAGTCTAAGTAAACCTGCAAATATAACGCAAATGTTAACTGTTTATTACAATTATTTAAAAAATATAACATACGTTATATTAATTTCTCGGGATATTTCCACTTACTGAAAAAAATTAAATACTACTTTATTTTACAGTAACACAAAGCCACTCAAGTAAAAAACATTTTAAGTTTTATACATGGCGTGTTAATATTTTACGTATGTGTGTTTATATATATATAACCACACTTTAGGTTATATAAATATATACATGTATATAACCACACTTTAGGTTATGACAGTATGTATACAAGTAGGAGATTGCTTTCAGTAGTAAAGACTTTGAAACCCACGAATGATGAATTCAATACTGCTAGAATTTTTTATTATCCAACGCTTGGAATCGGTGACCGAGAACGTCTTTTTATTTAAAGTTTTTTTAATGTGTTAACCGTTGTAAACTAAGGGTTCTGTTCGTTGTAAATAGATGTGTAGGAAATCATAATTTGGTAATGAGGAACGATGTCGGGAACGGAATGCATACGGATATGAACATTTTTCGAGAAGAATTTTGCGCCAGTTTGTTTCGATGTCTTACGTGCACATCTGCAGTTCTACTTAATTGTCAGTTATTCGACGTTTCCAAGTCTCAACTGTCTAGGGGTTTCTACCAGCTGATAAAAGACGTGTGGTGTTACGGTAACCTTGTTCTTATTGGCTCAGCCAAATAAGACACGGCTCATCCATAGCCATCTTTAGTAGAAGGCAGCGGGCATAAATGTGGCAACACTGCCAAGAAGGATCAATTTAACAAATTTTTAAGCTCTCCAACTACAATGGCTTTCCTTTATTCGTCGGCGTGTAGACAAAATAACGAATCAGGGACAGCCATTGCCGTTGGCGAGCTAAAAAAATTTTTTTGAAATGACCCTTCTTGACAATGTTGCCAGATATATGGCCGCGGCCTTCTACTAAAGCTGGCTATGGCTCTTCACATAGACACGCTGCCAATAACCATGAAGCACAATTGCAGACGTGCACGTAAGGTATTCAAACAAACTGGGTGTTATAAAACACTCATCTATTCGTTTCACATATGAGTAGGGCTACTATTTTGTCGCAAAAATATTTTTGCCCCACTTAGTTAGCGTCTCACGTGCACATCTGTAGCCTTGCTTCATGGTTATTGGCAGAGCGTCTTTGTTCAGACTCGTACCTCATTTGACAGCACCAATGAGAATAAGATTATTGTGACTGTGTACTTCCGTAATTCGCCAAGGAACGTGAGGGTAAATTCAACCAATCACAGACGATGTAGCAGAGCTGCAGATGTGTAGGCCTATATAACGCATTAAAACCAAATGTTACTAAATTTTTTTTTGCCATAAGATCGTGGTTCTACGTATGAGTTAAAGTGGTTGGGTGGCTGTAGTCAGAGGTAGGCACTTTATACTGAAGCTAGTTAGTTGATAACGCTTTGGGAATTATGGTGGCTTTACTCTACATAGTTTACACTACAAATTACTACAAGGTTGTACTACACAATTTAGATAGGAGCTGTTCAGATAATTAAGTTTATGTTCTACTCTATGATGGGTGACCTTATGGACACCTTAGACCTCACCGCTAACATGAAGCCGGAGGCTGACGAGGAGTATGTTCAGCTATCGACGGACGGCGGCACGTCCTGGGTCTCGACCCAGGACCATCCTGGCGAGGTGGTGACGGCTGGAAGGCTTGAAGGAGACAGACCCCGATTCCCTCGATACATTGCATTATATTACCACACTTCGGTGCAAGTGGGGAGAATCGCTGAGGCCCTTGTCTTGTGTACCTGATCTAATATTGTAGTGTCATCGCCACTAGCTTGTCCTCCAGGCGAGGCTCTTGGTATTTATAACAAGGGACAAAATTCTTTCGCAAAAAATTCACGGCGATAGGCATGTACGCGGCGGCTGGCATAAATTAGGTAGGCCTATACTTTGTACTAGTGAGTAAGAAGAAAATCAAGGGATAGCAAAACGAAAGTTAAAACAACAGTCCTTATTGGCTAAAATTACATAAAATATTGAGTGCTCTGCAGAAGAAGAAGCTGCCATGGACGCCATACCTGACAACGCTAAAGAAGCTAGCGACATGACTCCGTTCCTCAATTATAACATACACTAAATCTTACTCCATGATAAAACCATTCATTACACTTTTTTCAAGACTGTTTCTTAAGATAACCGCTTAACACGCCCGTCAAATGCGCTGCAGTGTATTCGTAAACACTTTTTTACGCGACCATTCCACAGCGCTCATAGTGCCATCGTACTAAAGGAAACATAATTCCGATAATTTCGGCAACTCATTGTTAAGACATCAATTTCATAAAAAATACCCTCCATCATAGGTAAAAAAAAATCCGTTCTTCTAAATGTTCAGCGTTTAAACTCTCATAGTAAAAATATATTGGCGGTAATCTTGCTGGCCAGTCCACCGCTTGGCTCGTTGAGGCGATGTGGCATTTGACGCGCGCTTGAAGGTCGCCCTTATAGCTCCGTCGCTCAAAATAGGGACTGCACAGTCAGTATTGTCTCTTAGTGAAGATAATAGGGGCTGCTGATACCCAAGTAGGCCTCATCGTTTTATTATAGGTTGGTGTTTTTGCCTTGAATACTTTTAATTCTTCTAATAAATTTAGCTGAATGCGTTACTAAAACAGGAATTTCAAGTGTTAATCCATCAAAGAACTTGTAGTATTACAACACGGAAATTTATAAAATTACTTTTAATGCTAAGAGATTTTATATATTTATTTATTTTAATTTTTCAAGCTGCTGCCAGGAAGTTATTCAAACCTTGGAAATGAAAATGTCAACTGGCACTATCATTAAGCAAGCAATTATTTAAAAAGAGAAGTAAAAATGTTGTTTTGTTGGCTCGGTAATGTTAAATATGGCTTACTTTTTAAAACAGACGTTTAGTTGGAGACTTTAATATCAGAACAGTATAATACGTCAGCAATACGCCTTCAAGAGCCATAAACACAGTTGTTGGCAAATATTGAGAAATAAATGTCTGAGAACGATGGTTTTTGATAGCTAGTTTAACAAAAACAAATGATTCGAATATTTGACATTGTTTTGCCAATTTGATTTATGATATTTTTATTACTGTATTTTATCGTAACTTAAAATAACTTCCTGCATTTGATTGTCCATAGCTTACTTGTAATTACATTCACTTTTTTTTACATTCATACAAAAAGGCACACATCGTAGCATAATAAGTGGAATCAGTAATCAATATAAACAAGGAATTACCAACGTAATTGATGAGCCTACTTTCCTCAAAGTGGGTGCAAATTAAAGCTGAAAGTTAAATAGTTTACCTAATCTAGGAATATTA
Source organism: Medauroidea extradentata (assembly GCA_003012365.1). NCBI lineage: Eukaryota > Metazoa > Arthropoda > Insecta > Phasmatodea > Phasmatidae > Medauroidea > Medauroidea extradentata. Next base: position 12,700 of record PNEQ01092227.1, read on the forward strand.
AATGATAAAATTGCATGAAATATACTAAAAATAAGACAGCTTGCTATGTAATATGAAAGAGAAAAGTTTAATAAATTTAGGAAATATTTTTCTGAAATTTCCTTCAATCATAAAATTAAAAAAAAAAAAAAAAAATAGTAACCGTTTGCAAATGTTACAGAATGATGAACAAAATATATAAAAATCAAGACAGGTTTGTAAGTAGTTCATATGTACAAATTTGATGAAATACTGAAGAAAATATACCCTTAGATATGCATTACTATGCTAAATATATAAAGACGACCATGGAATTATGAAGACAGAATGAACGAATTACACAAAGTAAAGTCAGCTTAATGCAGTATATCTGTATCAAATTTGATCAATTTCTGAAAAATATTTCCTAATGTATAGGATACTTTGCACAAAAAATATAAAATGGCCACCGCTTTGAAAATATGAACACAGGGTGAAGAAAACACACAAACTTCAAGTCAGCTTCATATGTCGTATATGTGTACCAAGTTTTGTGAAATTCTGAGAAATATTTCCTAAGATATGTTATACTATGCTAAAAATATAAAAATGTCCGCCGTTTTGAAAATTTGTACACAGTTTGAACGAAATACACAATATTCAAGTCAACTTTGTATGTAGTACATGTGAACCAAGTTTGGTGAAGTTCAGAAAAATATTTCTTAAGATATGTGATACAATACTAAAAATATATATATGGCAGCCATTTTGAAAATATGCACCCAGAATGAACTAAATATACAAAAGTTTAGTCAGCTTCGTATGCAGTACATGAGTAGCAAGTTAGATGAAATTCTAAGCTACGGTTCCTTAGATATCGAAAAATGATAAAATAGCCGCCATATTGAAAATATGAACATGGCGTGAAATAAATACATAAAATTCAAGTCAGATTACAAAGTACTGTATGTGTACAAAGTTTCATGAAATTCGGTCTTCTGGTTCAAAAGTTTTTAAGGTACCCGTGCGGGCGCGCGCGCACACACTCACACACACACACGCACCAACGCTCCCACACACACACACACACACACACACACCGACGCTCACACACATACACACACCGACGCTCACACACACACACACACACCGACGCTCACACGCATACGTACACAGACACACGGACAGAGAGGAGAGCTCATAGACATATGTTTTCCCTCCGTAAGTAAGCTAAAAATTATATATTACTAAACCCTATAGTTTCAGTAACCGTGACTGCATTATAAGTTTACACTTAAGAACGTTAAAAGATTTAAATATAAGAGTTAACGTGGCTAAATTTTGGCTGGAAAATTTAATAACATTGTGGGTCCGAGATCCGAGATCGTAACATTAACTACCAATATATTATTCAAAAATAGATGATTTTTTTATTTTAATAAATTGCAATGCTTAAGATTTTAATTGGTCGTAATAAGTAATTTTATAGTTTATAATTACCATAAGTAAATACGCAGATAATTATACTTATTATCTTAATATTGTGAATGGGGCTAACAGCTGTCGAATTTTCTCAGGGTATACTAATTTTCTCCGCCGTTAGTTACATTCCGCTGGTTTATTTAATAGCACCTAGATCCGACCTACATATTTATTCAAGGGTGCACGTTCTATCTTAATACGAACTTTCTATTTACCTTTTTTTTATTTATAAACTGTCGTCGCCAAATTTTGTTGTGGCAAATTAACCTCACATACGTTTCAGTACAAACCACTAAAGAACAGCTTTTTTATTGTAAATAAATTTTTTAACTTAAAATCTATAACAGTAACCAAAAATGTTGTGTTATAACAGGACAGCAATAAAGCAATAATATTTATGATAAATTTAGTGGAAGTTATTTTTAACTAGTCTAGTGATGTTACGAAGTCTACTTTCTTCGACACAAAGAAAAGATTATTGCCCACCATAACCAAACTTTTCAAAGAAAAATTCACCAAACATATGTTTTTAAATTTTTTTTAGTTGCTATAAAAGCATATGTAAGATATTTCTTCTTTACAAATGTTTTTATCGTATACCCAATAAAGTACGAAGAATAAATTTTGGACTCGTACTGAACACAGGTAGGACAGTTTATTACTTTTGTTCTTCAAATTTTTATCTCTAGATTAAGTGCCACATGTATCTAATAATATGTGTACACAATGGGTCCAGTTTAAGACTTTAACTGCGCCTAAGGAAGACAATATTATTATTATTATTATTATTATTATTATTATTATTATTATTATCTCTAAATGTCTCTAATAAATAGAGCCGGGATTTTATGGCGAAAAGATTTTTGCAACATTTGGTTTCGATGCGTCATGTGCACACCTGCAGCTCTGCTACATCGTCTGTGGTTGGATGATTTTACTCTCACTTGCCTTGGCAAATTATAGACGTACAGACTCACAATAATCTTATTCTGATTGGTGCAGTCAAATGAGAAACGTGTCTGAAGAAAGACACGCTGCCAATAACCTTGAAACAGAACTGCCGATGTGCACGTGAGTCACTGAAACAAAGTGGGGCAAAAATCTTTTCGCGACAAAATCGTGGTTCTACTAATAAATGAAAAAAATGCACTTATTGACAGGCGCTGTATAACGAAGTTCATCTTAAACTAAATAAAATATATATTATAAGAGGAGGGTGCTACTGTAAGGACAGAGTATCACATACCGTATGAAGACACTACTGGGAGCTCTAAGGCAACTGCGTACCCTGAGGGATAGCATTGAATGTGACCTTACAATGGAGAAGCGCCGAAATGAGAAGGCGGGAAAACAGGATATCCCCGAGAAAACTCGCTGGCCAGCGACCCATAACAGAATTTCAGAATCAAATTTGCCGTATAATTTTTTCATTCATATTAGCTGCTAACACCAAAAATATAATGAAATGAACAAATTCGCATTGCAACTACACGTCATGGTATACTGCTTGAGGTATATAAAAATACATTACAATATTTGTTTAAATAAGAATTGCTAAAAAAAAAATTTTTTTTTTGCTGTTAGTCGTTTTTACAGTACACAGATATTTTGAAATGGGTTTTTGTACACGTCAGTCCGTAGCCCGTGAAATGTCTAGTCTCTACGTCAGATTTTTCATTCGATTCTGTTTATTGGCTTTGCGGTGGGTAAGAAGACAAAATCATGGGAATTTTTACTTTGAAATGCCATTATAGGAATACCGATCGAACTAATTTTTTAACTGGAAAATGTACGTTCCAAGTGACGTCTAAAAAACTAATAATGTTCCACACAAACGTAAAATTACGATTTCCCGCACTTGAATGTGATACCAGGCGCTTAAAACTGTTTACGGTGCATTCGTAAATACTTTTTTTTAAATGAAAAACTTCCAATTGTGTCATTATGTCAGTGTACGTAAATACACTTCGAACAATGATGGTACGGTAGTTTCAAAGCATTACATCAATTAGAAAAATAATTTCGGAGCCCCTGTAAATGGCTGAAAACTTTTTCAACATTTTATATATGAAAAAAAAAAAAAAAAACTACTCGCGGAATTCGTGTGAAACTACTTTTTAAACCACCGTCAAACAGGGTGACTTTGTGCCAAGTGCGGGTGACTTTGTGCTCCTTACAATGATTATTTTGTGGGTGTTTAGTAGATAAATTTAAACTTTAAATGGATCGTTTAAATATTAATACTCAATTAGAGTATCTTATTTTTCACACAAATAATCTAAAAAATAAAAGATTCTGAGTATCACAAATTCACTCCTGCTGTCACAAAGTTACCCCACTTGACGGTACTTAAATCTTTCCACAAAAAAAGACGGGTTCACCACTGAAAGTGTGATACAGGCGAGTGATCTACGACACCACTGCACGTTAATTCAGTGTCTTGCAGTATAATTAGGGCCCGGTAGTTTTCGCGAAAAGATTTTTGCCCCAATTTGTTTCAGTGTATTACGTGCACACCTGCAGCTGAACATTATGATTATTGGCAGAGTGTTTTTGTGCAGGGTTGTTATTCATTTGACTGTGCCAATCAGTACATGGATAACTGCGACACAAGACGTCTGTGATTTGCGGGTTTAACCTCCACACGCTGGATGTTACGGCATCCAATCACTGACCACCAAAGTGGTGCGAAAATATTTTGGCGAAAACTACCGGGCCCTAAGCATAGGCCATACCTAGAGACACTGGAAAATCGCGGGGATAGTTGACTGTTTGCTAGGCTCCAACATACTGTATATAACACCGAATTTTTCGTATCGACATAGGCTATGGTTTATTTGTAGCATTTTTTCTCTCTACAACAGATCCAGTTAGAACTGCACAGCTTGGACACACAGCGTGTGTGATTTGTCCCAAAACTGTTCACACGTGTCACGGTTAATATAATACAGTTTATTGGAGCTATTTTTAACATTTTCACGATTTTCCAGTGTCTCTAGTCATACCTAGACAAGACCCCTATTTTTCGCGAAAAGAATTTTGCCCCAGTTTGCTTCAGTGACATGTGTGCCCATCTGCAATGGTTATTGGTAGCCTGTCTATGTCTACCATTTGACTGAGCTAATTACTATAACGTTCTTGTAACACCACACGTCTGTGATTTGCCAGTAGAATACCAAGGGTCGTGAGAGTTAAATTATCTTATCACCGACCACGAAGCTGAACTGCAGATGTGTAGGTAAGACACCGAAACAAAATGGGGCAAAATTCTTTTCGCAAAAAAACAGTCAACATCGCCCTTGGCGCCGTGCCTCACTCACACAAACACACGGCCAGTAGACGGGCGCCTTAAGGAGGGATGTGTGTAAAAGGAGAGGGGGGGTTGGGAGGACAGCTGTGGCAAGGCAGCGAGCAATCAAGCACACGGTGTACGCTAACAAGCACCATTTGTCGCTGCAGATGACGTCGTGTATAGGGCGGGCTGACTGTCAATATGTGCGCGGCGGGTCCCACGTCTAGCTGCGCTATCTTGTGGGCACATCGCCTAGAGCCCTACCAGTTCTGCTGGATGCTTATCTCTTATATCCCAGTCCCATCTCTCTGCTCCCACCCCTGCCTGAGTGCAACAAGGGTATAACTATCTCTCTCACGAGACAATGACGTCTTCATACTTCCTGCTTCATCGAGTACACACAAGTACCTAGTTCAGCCAATGTTTCCAGTATTTGGTGTTTGAAATCTTACCCCAGTGAAGACTACCCGTGTTCGAAATTTCAACCGATGGCATCTCAGTCAATTGCTAATATTAATATTATACTTACATATAAATATAACAGTGTAAAGAACGTACATTGTGTACGTAACACTCAGCAAAATATTTATCATGTAGAAAATATATAGGTTCCTTTTTTACTCCCGTTATTTTTAAAAATTGAGCAGCATTGCTGACGGTTATCAAAACCTGGTAATCGACAAAACCTGGTCATGTGACTGAGACAACCTACCCTACTCCACTGAGTGAATTTTCATAAGTGCCTTTAGGAGTTCACGAGGATATCAACATTTGACAGTTACTTATTTTGCATGGGAGTCACCAGGATTTGATCTGCGAGTCTGAGAAGGGGGCATAGGAATCAGTTAAAAAAACATACCGTAGAGTTGGGGGGTGGAGTGATTTCGGACACGAGAGGTGACATTAGTATACTGTTATGCAAATTTTATTTGTGAGTAAATGTTAATTAAATGCCATGTGCATATTTACTAGTCGGAATATATCGCAAGTAAATTTTTTTTCAGGACTACCAAGTACGCGAAAAATAAATTTCTGTAATGTAATGTGAATATTTAATTATATGCTTTTTTCAACAAAAGACCCCTAATTTCCTTAATTTTCTTATTTACACTCAAAGGAAAATTAAAAATGTGATGCAAAAGGTTGTTTGAAAGTAACGGGCAAATTCCTTCATCTCTTCAGCTTTGAACACTTCAGAACATTTTTAAAAAATCCAATTCAAGGGGAAGAGGGGAGGAGCAAGTGGCCTCCCTTGCCACCCCTCTCCTAGGGTCCCTTGCTGACGCCCACGTGTGCAATAATTGTTAACATTTTGTAGTATTCTTCACGGTGGAATACGTTTGTAAACGTGAAATTAACTGAGATGTGGAATACACAATTTGCACTGTAAATTTTATCTTGTATTGTGACGTGTATTACAAAATATTAATAACAATTATTGCCCATAAGAATCTTTCAAATTTTACTTAAAGTGCATGAAACAGACTGCAGCCATTCCGCGCTCAGATAGTAGCCTAACCCAGGTGAAGTTTTGTAGCGTCCAGTACGTAAAGACTCCTGATTTCAGCGAAAATAATTCTGCACCACTTTGCTTCAGTGCTTTACGTGCACACTTGCAGCCAGCGAAGGATCTAGGCTTTCCTTCGCCCGGGGCAACAATTGCTCCCCCTCCCTTTCTTTCCCAAGCCTTTCCCCATCTGTCCAATCAACCCAACAGTAATAAACGCATCATGCTTACGTTGACGCTCGCGTAAACAACAGTACATAAAACCTGTACTTACTAGCTACCATTAGCAGTTTCATAGCCATCTGAAGTAGAAGGCCGCGGCCATCAATCTGGCAACACTCTCAAGAAGGGTCATTTATATACTTTTTTTAGCTCTCCAGTGAGAATGGCTGTCCCTGATTCGTTATTTTGCCTACACGCCGACGAATCAAGGAAAGCCATTGTCGTTGGATGGTTTTAAAGTGTTAAGATGACCCTTCTTGCCAGTGTTGCCAGATTTATGGCCGCGGCCTTCTACTAAAGATGGCTATGCAAGTGTGCATTCTAATTATAAATACCGTATTTATAACACTACACGGTGTCCAAGGGTAATAAAAATACAAAAATACAAAACTAGTAAAATTTCTAAATATTGGTAGATATTTTATCTTTTCTTAGACTCATTTACATTTCATTCCCAAGTACAAATTTTCGGCACCGCCAGTGCCCTCTCTAATCCGGCGCCCGGGGCAGTCTGCCCCCCCCCCCCTTGCCAGCCCGCCATACTCGTAGATCCGCCCCTGCTTGCAGCTCTGCATCGTGGTCAGTGATCGGATGTTTTTAAGGCGCCCGTCTGGTGGCCGTGTGTTTGTGCGAGTAAGGCACAGCGCCAAGGGCGATGTTGACCGGCTCATCTGGTGCGGTATCGCCTCTACCGCAAGACACTGTAAACGGCGTGCAGTGGTATCGTAGAACACTCGCCTGACTGACACTTCCAGTGTTGAACCCATATTTTTATTGGTGGAAAGTTTTAAGTAAAGTCCAATACACCTATCTGTTGTTGTTTCACAAGAATCCCTTCAGTAGTTGTTTGGATATAATAGATTAAAAATGCTGTTTTTAGCCATTTTGAGGGGCTACTAAATTATTTTTCTAAGTAACTTGATGTTTTCTATGTTTCCTATATAGTTTGAAGTGTTTGTTCTTTTCGTTAACGCACACATTAGAAACATTTTGAGAAGTTTCTTAGAAAAAAAGTGTTTTGCTAGCACGCTGCAACGCTGTATACATGGCAGGCAGGCGGGCGCCTTAACCCTCAGTGTCTAGGGATTCTACTAGCAAGTCACAGACATGTGGTCTTGTAGGAACATTATTCCAACTGGCACAGTCAAATGAGTGCTCAAAGACACGCTGCCAATAATCGTGAAGCAGAGCTGCAGATGTGCACGTAAGGCGTTGAAATAAGCTGGTTCAAATGTCTTTTCCTTAACATTCACTGGGGGCCGCGGTGGCCGAGTGGTCAGACCATTCGCCTCCCACCAAGGCGATCCGGGAGCTATTACCGGCGGGGCTGGTCCCCGGATTTTCACATGTGGGAATCGTGTCGGACGATGATGTTGGTCGGTGGGTTTTCTCGGGGATCTCTCGTCCCCCTCCCTTCATTCCGGTGCTGCCCTCTCACCCACTCACTGACATTCACTGGCGTTAGTCAGTGTGCATATGTTCTACCGAAGAATTGCGAGGTGGGCGTGGAGATGTTAGTCTCAGCCGGGGTAGTACAGGGCTGTGTGTTCTGCAGGCGTGAGAAGGGGGGATGTGGGAAGCAGGACTCCATGTGCCGATGTTGCCCGCGGCGTTGAGGGACGTTATCGTGTTATCAGAGAGCTGTTGTCTGCTCCCAGGCAGCTAAGCACAATCCCGCCCAGAGCAGCTGTCCCCCTCAGCATTCACCGTGGTCCTGCCTTGCGGTTTCTGATTCGCGCGACCCCCCCCCCCCCTTCTATACAGCGCCCCTCCGCAATTTGCTAGTCGATTGTCGGGCGCTAGGTGAGTGGCGAGATGTAGATAGCGCCGGCCTTGTTGTGAGGGAGGTCTTGTTTAGACGGCACGCGTCCCAGCATCCCTGGTCCAGCGGGCGCATCTACAACACCCGCACAACACTAGGCCTGATGTTATCTGCTGTAGATGCTGCGGTGACGCTCTGTAGCCGGCTGTTGTGTCTCCAGGGCATCTTGCCTGCCTCGCCTCACCTGCAACATACTGGTCAGCTCTCTACCGCCCTCTGCTACTTGTCTTACAGTAAGAGCCCTGTACAGCAGTGGCTAGATACCGGTAGGCTATAAGGTCTAGGCTGGCTGGGGCGTCGACAACCGTATTACCTTTATGCGCGAGGCGCATAGAGGGGATGGAGCGCTAAAGTAGAGAATTTTCACAATTTTCAACATAACTTTTTCCCCTCGCTTATTATAGAAAATCGAGGCTCGACAATTCGTAGATTACACGTTCGTACACCTTCTTACTTTATTACATAGTTACACATTTTCTTATTTTTGGAGCACTGATGGCAGGTGTTTCCTATTCCTAATAATCACTGGCTATGAACGTAAGGCCCGATTCACAATTCGCAATCTGCAGTCCAGCAGCCATGGTGTTTTTGCATTATTTTTAAAAAATGCTATTTAATAATCGACCATGTTTTGATCATATTGTTTTTAAATTTGTACAAATTGCTTACTTTGCTTTCACGAGCATAGAAAATATCTGAAAACAATATTTGTTTACATCACGTGATTGCGAGATTAACGCCTGATTGGTTGGAATTTTTCGACAGTCGGCAGTCCAGCAGTCAGAGATAAAGTTGGCCATCTCCGATTGCTGAACTGCGGACTGCGCATTGTGAATACACAGATCTAAAAGGTACATATTAATCTCTGATAGCCGACGGTGGACTGCCAACTGCTGACTGCCAACTGCGCATTGTGAATCCGGCCTGAGGCACTGAAACAAACTGGGACAAAATTATTTTCGCGGAAAGTTCATGGTCCCAACAATGGAGCAGAGAACAAATGTAACAGCACAACTGTCACAAAAGTAGGCTGGTTCGTGGGTTGAACTGTAAACAGTAGGTAGTTGTAGAGTTGAAGAGGAAGGCAGCCAGGCAAGAGAGTCCCAGCAAGAAGACAAGACGCGGCAGGTCGTAGGTACGGCACAATACTAGCTCAAGGACCACGCTATTGAAGTGCAGTAGAGCGCGGTGATGTTTGTTTTGCCAGGGACAACCTCTCCTGTGTCCAGCCCAGCCGTGAACACGCTATGCCAACATGGCCGTCAACTACCGCTTGCATCGGTACGAGTGAAGATTTGAATAAAATGTCTTTCCCTGGCACATGAGCGATTTGTAATACGTCTTGCGTGTTCCGTTTCATTTCAATCTTCTACACTTAAGGCTCGGCATCTGGCGCCCATATTGAATTATTTTATTTTTCGCTCTTATGAAATTCTGAGAAGAAAAATGTGAAATTTCCTATTATAGTATCAATCTTGCGCTACAATAAAAGCATCGAAGTTGTACTTTTAACTCATATTTAAGTCGAAATCAGTACAGTATTTATGTTCTTAATTTTCTAGTCTAATTGCGGCTTAAATATTCGTTAAATGTTCAACTTCGATGAAATTATTGTAGCGCAAGGTATTTAGAATTGATATTGTAATATCAAATTTCACATTTTTTGTCTCAGAATTTCAAAACAGCTAAAAATAAAATAATTCAATATGGTGAATGATACCGAGCCGTAACATAAGAAAACACACTTCATATATTCAATTATATTTTTAAATAAATCAAACCTGTTAAAGGTCGTTCGGGATAAAGCGAGCACTAAAAATTTAACCTTTGAAAAATATCACTAGCCGTTACTGCCTATAATTCAACGTTAACTACAGCTGCTTACTTCTCGTATGGTTGGCAGCGAAGTTACACAATATTGATCCGCGTATAATGGAATGCAACAATACTGAAACAAAGTCAGCCAAAATTGAAATATTTGAATTTGAAATAATTCATAAACTTTATTTTTATCAAACTATATAGGTTCCTACTGATTGCACATTTTATCTTACAAGCGCAAACATTAAGTGACGTGTCCAGACAGGTTAGATATTTCCCGTCGTTAGCCGTTACGCGTGGAAAGATACGAATTGTCTGAAAATAGAACTTAACCAGGGATTTTTTGAGTGCTCACTTTATTTCGAACCGCCTATAGAAACATATTTTTATGTCCCTACTACAAACTACTCTATCTAGATCAGTAAAACAGCGACAGAGTGGCACATTATTTGACTTCTCGCCATACTGTTCACAAAAATAAAACTATGGGATCGCCGTTTAATATGCTATATAAAATAAATGTATGTTCGCATACTATTATTAGTCATGAAATTTCGCGAAAATAATTTTGCCCCAGTTTGCTTCATTGCCCTGTCTGTATGTTTTAACTCTAAGGTTCTACTTGAAAATTACAGACGTGTGGTGTTGCTATAATCATATTGTGATTGGCATAGTCAAATTGAAAACATCATTTCACAAAGACACACAGTGAATAACCATGAAACATAGCTGAGGATATGCGCGTAAAGCACTAAAACAAAATGAGGCAAAATTATTTCCGCGAAAAGTTCATTGCCCCAACCACTATACCATTCATCTGATAGCTGTAATACTTTGGTGAGCCATTGTGCGTGCTGCTTCGAATTTTCTGCCAAAAAATATCTCGGAGAGGGGGAGGGGGGCAAAACTAGGTAACCAAACAATTTATTTGGCATTGCAACACATGCCAGGACAACTATTATTCTACTGTATAAAAGAGTCTACAACGAAAACACTGCGTGCTTTGTGTATAAAAGGGTAATTATTCTTGTCACGCACACCATTATCAAACTTATTTTTCTTTTAATTTTCCTAGCGTGTGCACTCCGCGCCATTTAAGTTTGCGGCTGGCGAGTGGAGAGTGTCGAAGAGAGGGCAGGCGTTCAATACTATAGTCTGTGTCATGTAAGTGTTCCGTATTTTGACAGTTCGCTTCTGAGAAACATGTCTGTACACAGGTTTGCGGATACTGTGCTTTTCCAGGAAGCCAGGTAGGTTTTAAGCTCCAAACAATGGAACTGTCGGACACGTTTCTCAGAAGAGAAATGTCAAAATACGGACAAGTTACACGAAACAGACTTTACCTCCATTTTCTGTTCGAATGCCTTGCGTATTTGGGGTCGATGTTTTCATTCCGGAGTATTCTCAGTGCTCGGATTCATGTAGTGTCCTTGACCTTTCCAACAGCTTCCAACCGCCAACTATAGTGGCGCGCATTGTAAAAATTACCACGCGAGTAGCCTACTTATTGTAGGTCGCACAGAATATTTCAGGGAACTTGGAAGATCGCGTAACTATATTAATAATCAGCATAACGCAAGCGAAGTTTCAAAGTGAGCAACACGCCTTTATTGCTCGATCTACAGCAGCTATAGTTGTTAGTCACAACTGCTGTAGTATGACTATACCTATGTAGAAAACATGTAAATAGAGACCTGGAAAATGTGGCGGGTTCAACTAGCTGCTGGCTAGACTGTGTACACTATGTCTTCAGCTTCTTGTATATTGGCTACTGCTGCAGTGAGTGGACAGTTGTGTATATAACAAAGTAGTCTGGCAGTCAGAGATAGTTCTCATGCAGGTCTGATATTGGTATCTCAGTCCTCAAGGATGAGTTTCATAGTTAATCAATTTTTGTTAGTTGTATATCTTATTTGTATTACACTCTTGAGAGCTTTTTAGTATTTAGAAATGTATCGACTTAAGTATCATAACCTCGAATATCTTCAGCACTATGACATGACACACAAAACTTCGACTTCAGACACATCACAACACACTGAAAACACTTCAACACAAATTTTGTTTTAATAAAACACTACAAAGTAGCTTTGCCGGAAAGAAAATATTTGCTGCGTAAAATAACGGCAACAAAACGTTTTCTTGCTATTAAAATAGTTTTATGTAATTTCAAGCGGGGTTAATGTTGAGAAAAAAATTTAAGGAAGGAAGTAAAATAATATTTTACATTACACTTAAAAAAAGTTATCTTTGCAGTGGCTCATGCGAACTTTGAATTGTGGCAATGAAAGTGTTTTTTTTACAGTGAACAGGTATCTCATGACTATCCAGTGCTTAAGCCGGATTCACAACCACACTTAACGTTCGTACGTACGCACAAAATGTTTTTGAAATTTGATTTAGAACACAATAGAATCTAGATGTGCACAAAAGATGTCTTTGTTAGTGCAAAAAGTCGACAATAAATTGTGGTATATTAATTGTTCTGCAATTAAACTCAAGAAATTATTTGCGACAGAAAAAGGAAGTATTTGGAAAACATTATTAGAAATAAATTTAGTTTTTTGTTCTTATGGCTACTTTACAGTTGGATTCACAACCACCACTTAGCGTACGTATGTAATCAGTAGGAAGATGACTTAACTCATACACTAACCCACGTACAGTACTTGACGTTGTGAATGCTTGCATGCACACCCAGTGTTTCTGTTTTCACACGTGCATACGTACGTACATTAAGTATTGGTTGTGAATCCAGTTTGCCGAGCAATGTGGCGCAACTGTAATACGGATCCGCATTCGGAAGGACCTGGGTTCGCGCCCCGGCTTCGCCCATTCTGATTTCTGTTTTCCTTTATTTCCCGAAATCACTCCAGGCGAATGTTGGTATAGTTCCTTCAGTCCATGTTCCCTATTTATGCTATTTTACTTAGTTTTATATTCTACGTTCCGTAGAGCAACAGATATCGCAAAATCATTACATAGAAATGTTGGAAATTGTTGGTAGGCCTACTGTGTAGGCTAATTTTTTTAAACGTGTGTTTTCGTAATTTTGTCTAATTATTGACTTTAATAAAATATAATTAAGTCAATAATTTACCAAATATATAGATAGATACGTTCTGAAAAAATTTGGCTGTATAGTACGAATGATTTCCAACATTTTTATGTAACGATTTTGCAATATCTGCTCCCTTTCAGGACTTAAAAAATTAAACTCTTATAAACCAACAAAAAATGAACCCATAGCCTTAACAAAAAGCCATGGCCGACTCCTCTCCCAGCTCCTGTCATTTTACCAAATTGTGTATTACTGTCCGTAATGACCTCGTTGTAGGCGAGCCGTAAAGCCCACTTACCATACCTGACCTCAGCTTCAAATGAGATTTTTAAATGTTTGTTGCAATGGGAGATTACAATTAGAATTTATTGGTTTGTGTACATAACTCCATGGCTCATGTTTTGTTGACCGAACTTGTATTGAAAGACCAAGTGACAAAATACAAAACACACACAAAAACACAGAAAACGTAAGAAAAACTATCCCGGAGGAATTCCGTCACTTATTTTAATTATTGTTATATTTCTCAGCAAGAATTCTAAAGATAAAATTCAGTCAAGAATTTGACAACACCCGAACACAGAAGACAGATACAAAGAAAAACCAGATTCCCAATATGAGAAAAGATGAAAGTATGCATAAACAGTGGACAGTGTACAACAAATAAAAACAAGAGACAACACAAGTGAAAATCAACGAAAAATGCAATGTTTCAGGGATTGCTATCTATCTCCGTCTACAGGCTGAGACACAACTGGTCGGAACACCAAGATGCGAACGAAGCTCGCTAGAAAATTGGGGCTTAACTTACTGTATGCTTTGTCGGCAGTCAATCAGCAGTGTCGCCAGAGAGACAACATACCAGAAGACTGTGCTACAATGATCGAAGGTAAAGTACGACTAGTGCGATGTAGAACAACAAGCCTGTACACTAGGCACAGTTTCACTACTTAGTATGCAGTATTATCGCCCCTGTCAACGTGTCCCACGTCACACCTGCACGTTATCTGTTAATTACTCTTACCTGGTATGTACAACCGGCGTATTCATGAAGGAAGTTGACAACACAATAAAACACCTTCCCGCCCAGAAACTGGCAGCTTTATTCACCACAGCCACACTTATACGAGACAGCAGGTGTGAGGACAGAGCAGAATTTATGTTAAGGAGAAACCGCCATTTTGGCTTGATATAAATAAGTGTAACAACTTTCGGTTCCGAAATATTTTTACACGATTGGCAGCAGAACAGCGTAAGCTAAGATATACCACTAAGTATAAAAAAAATTAAGGGAATGCTTTTATAAATAATTTTATTTTGGTAACAGTAAAACAGTCCACTTCATTTTCAGACCAAAAATCGGAAACACAACCGGTTATTAAATTTATTTAAATCCAAGATGGCTGCAAATGTTCCTTCTTAATTTTAGTTCAGTTATTGTTAGAGCCATGAGTTTGCAACGAAAAGATTTTTGCTCCATTTTGTCTCAGTTTCTTACGAGCAAATCGGCAGCTCTGTTTCATGGTTATTTGCAGCGTGTCTTTGTTGGCAATTCTCTAATTCGACTGCGCCAATCAGAATAAGGTTATTATGACACCACACGTCTGTGACTTGTCAGTAGAATACAAGACAAGTGAGAGTGTAAACACCCAATCACTAACCACGAAGCAGAGCTGCCGGTGTGCTCATAAGGCATTGAAACCAGATGTTGCAAAAATCTTGTCACCATAAAATCGTAGCTCTAATTATTGTACCAAGCTTAAGAAATTAAGACAAACAAAAAAAAACTAATATAAGTCAAATATCTATCTGATCCTACTAACAAACACATTCTATTCAGTTACTGAGTTCTGTAGTACAAATTGCTAAGAATCTGAAGTAATACACACTTATTTCAATTTTAAAATATATACAAGCATAATAAGTATGTCTATAATATATAATATAATAAATATATCTAACTTTCATTTCATTTTCGTACTACCGTAATGTGTGAACATTGACTTGTTTCGTATCACTGAGCATTTGCCTCAGAAGGGATCCAATGAAATGTAAAATAAATTAATTTAAAAATAATAAATACAGGTTAGAGAACTGATTGTTTATAATCTGTTACAGGACAACATCTGCTGGTAGGGAAAGGTTATACTATATTCTCCTTGATTGCATCTTCCACAGAATCTCACACGAATTATTGCAGTTAACGAATTCCACCTGCGTACAAATTCCAACACAAGTTCGGCGTGATGAAACAACCACTTTCACGCAACATTCCAGAGTAAATATACTTCACCTCCAAACAAAACAATACTTCAATAATCAGTCAACTACCAGTTCTGTTCACATTCAATTTTAGCCGCAAACCTATGCCAGCCCAACTGGTGGCAAAATATTTTCCGTTACTAGTACCTTTCATGATAAATTCGATTTTCATCCGAGCCTGTGACACAATTTACGTATGCAGAGCTTCCCTTAAGGGGGCTATTCACCGAAATGTTTTTGTTTTCAGTGGCGGATATAAGGGGGGAGGGCTACTGGGCTGAAGACCTCCCCCCCCCTCCCTTTCCATTCGTGTTCAACATTATGTAGCCAAATTATGCCAAGTTGCTTCAAGGAAACTGGAGTTTTGTTCTATGATTATGTATGTTATTTTTTATGTTCTGTAACAGTAAACAGCCACACTTTTGAGATGGCTGTTATTTTTGACAATCCATAAGTCACGTAACCTCCTCCCCGCCCCCAAATACGCTTCTAAATCCGCCACTGATTGTTTTAACTCTTTTATGCGGGATATGGTTAGTTTTGTAGAAAGCATACTGTTACTATTTTTACTATAACGATTTTTTTAGCTTTTGTACTATTTTTTAAAGTCCAAATTTTTATAAAAAGGTTGTGTGCATGAAAGTAAAATCTTATGTCATATTTAACTGAAATAATTCACAATAAGAACAGTGTCACGGACTACGTCAATATTTGTATAAAAACTGCGTTAAATATTTTTTGTTATTTTTAATATTACTGAACTTAAAATAAACATTAGCTCCGCTGATACACACAGAACTTGTTTGTTATACTGTCAAGGTATGTTTTCACTCAGCATATTTTCTTGCATTTGAGTAAAATTCACGCATTTTTTGTGTCACAGTTAGCTAACTAAAAACTCAAAATTCTTAGTAAATATTTAATCACTATTTTGACAAAAAAGTATTGTAGTAATATCACGTAACATTTTTAATAAGTACATACCCATTTTGAACTTTGCTTAGCACGCTCTCTACGAGCTGACAAAGAACTACGTGAGACGTTGACACTAAAATTGCGCTATCTAGTGCATAATTGTAAACACTACATGTCTACATTAGCCTTATGGGAGGTGCGTCAAGCTGGTATTTGGTAAGAGACAATGAGGTGGTCATGTAAGATTTGTTGGCGGGTGAGGGGTGTGGGGGAGGGTGGCCAGGCCTGAAGCAGTCCTGCCAACACTGGCGCGCGTAACTAACCTCGCTTCCTCTCTTCGCTCGCGTCTACACGGGGAAATAAAGGCTACCGGAAGCACAACGATAAAATCTCTCCAAACGAAAACCTAGAGGGAAGTTATTCTAAATTAAGTGGGAAATTATACTAAAAACCCGCTTCTTTTCTTCTAGGCCCTGTAGGTAATTATCGCCTGACTAACGTACATCGTATATGCTGCGTCCTCCAGAGCTGTTAACCGCGTTTAACTTGAATCCTTATCTGAGTTAATGTGTAAGAGAACCTTTTCCGGACTGGAAGAACGTCTTCAGAGAGAAGGAAAAAGTGAAAACGAGTTAATTGATGTGCGTTATTTAATTAAATACTCTGGAAATTATATCGAGCCATGTTAATGCATGTACCTTAGTTTCAATGAACGTAATTAAACTGCAATCAGTTTTGAGGGACCCTTGTTGACTATCAGTTGTTTACGCTACATCTACACGAATCACTCAATAAATTAAAGTGTATAGTTTTATAAAAAAAATTATTATTCTATACATCTTGTGATCTACTATTCCTGCAATTGGGTAGTATTACTAACTAAACCAATTTTGTGGACAGAAAGTGAACGTTGCATGTTGAAGAAACCCCTAAAAGCCATACGTTAAAACAAACAGCAATGAAAATAAAATTCAAGATCAGCTGTTGTCAACATACATAGAACATACAGACAGTTTCGGAAAGGAATAAAATCGTATCCCTGTAAAAGCGCCAAATTCGCGTTATTTGCTGAAAGGTTAGACTGCACAGCTGTACAAACACCTGAGTATGATCTCGCAATTCAATGGCTGCTGGACATTGTGTGATGTCACGTGAGCGCAGCGTTACAGAAGATTGGTCACCCTGTCTTAGAACTTGTAATTATTTGCCAGGATAACTCTCCGCGCCAGACATGCAAGGTCAATGAGAGACGTCGAAATATCGTACGACCGCTTTCAGCCTAGTCTACTGTCAGAAAATAACGCAAAATTTGCGGGCCTCTACGTATTCCGAAAGAAGACACGAAAATAGGAAACAGAACAATAATATGATAAATATTCCTGAAACTTAATATAGTCATTGTATGAAAAATAAAACACAATTAGTATAGATGATGGTTTATCGCGGGAAAACTTGGCTGTTTGCTGGATTTTAACGTACGTTCAGCTTACCAGAAGATAACTGGCTTTAGTTTGTATTTGGAGCTGTTACCCTATTTGACTGAGCCAATAAGAATCTCGTTATTGTAAGGTTTTATGCCTGATATTAGCCTGCAGAGAGCTACATTGTGTCAGACGTATATTATTCAACCATACATGTCACAAGAAACTACAGTGTTTTCAAGGGTATGTTGGCACAAAACATTTTTGCAATGTACCACCACCTCTTACAATAAGGTGTCAGGAAAATGAAGACAAGCATGTACGAGGACAACGATTACCACACAAACTACAAGAGACAGGAATGTATGTGAACACAGGTGATACAACAAAGAGAAAACAGACGAAAAGTAGCAGGTTTCCTTTGACGACAACAGATGTCGCATCAGTTCAGGTTACTGAGATATGTTCGCGTCTTCAGACTCATGTACAGACTGTTGAACAACATAGTGACTGTGCGCAATGGCGTATGCACTGAAAAAAAAAACTTATTAGTTACTGCAAAATGTTTTGTCATTATGGACCTTACAAATTTTTTTGTGGTGACTACTAATTTTTTTTTTTTCTGTCCCCAATAAAGTTTTGCAGTGACTACCAAAAAATTTTATAACCACTACAAAAATATTTCGTGAGGTCCATTAATAAAACATTTTGCAGTCACCGCAAAACCATTTTTTCTGTGTGTCTACAAAAAAACTGTTAAGTCTTTATACTTGTATAACTGTGTTCTGCCCCTCTCCGGTATAAATCAAGCCAGTGTGAATGTTGAGAAGCATAAGAGTCTTTATTTGAAGTGCAACATGCTTAGCATGAAGATATGCTTGCAGGAAAGCTGTGAGCAAAGCTAAGACCAGAAATTTGACCCAGCTAATTTTTTTTTTTTTTTTTTTTTTTTTACTGATACTTAATTTAAGCTGTCCATAGAGTTATTAACCAAATCCTGAGTAAACCGTTTGTTATAATATTTTTGTGTGGCAAAGTTTCTGGAAGTGGTTTATGTATCCAGGCCTATGATAAATAGGGACCCCTGTTTCTCACGAAAAGAATTTAGCCCCACTTTGTTTCAGTGCCTTACGTACACATCTGCAATTCTGCTTCGTGATCAGTGATTGGATATTTTAACTCTCACCAGCCTTGGAATTCAACTGGCAAATCACAGACGTGTGTCGTTGCAGAAACGTTATTGTAATTGGTTCAGTCAAATGAAATACGGCTCTTCATTATAGACACGCTGCCAATAACCTTGAAGCACATTTGCATATGTGCACGTAAGGCACTGAAACAAAGTGGGGCAAAATTCTTTTCGCGAAAGACAAGGTTCCCTAGTGATAAAGTAAAGCGGGTTATTTTTGTAGTAGTTTGACTGTAACGCTATTTATGTGTTTTTACATTTTCTCTTCGTTGTGAAATACGCGACAATTACGCTGCTGAAGTTTACATTGAACATGGCTACTGTTAGTTTAGGAGTTGTGAGACAGAACGTTTATTTTATGCTTTGCGTGGACGTCAACAAACTATTGTTAAAAGATACACATTTGTCAATCAGCATGAAGAGTGTAATGTAAATATCAGGTAGTAAATGTTTTAACTACGATTCCCAGAAAACTTAAATCAATTTAACTTCAGTTGAAATACCTTGCGAATCTAAACAAACACACGAAATGCAGACATTAGCGTAGACAGTAATTTCCATGGAAATATTGTGTTATGTAACCACGTGCACGTCGGAGTGTATTAAAATGAAAATGTCAGATATACTTGGCTGTAGCCGTCTTTAGTAGAAGGCCGCGGCCTTAGATCTAGCAACCCTGCCAGGAAGGGTCACTGTAACACTTCTTTTGTCTCACCAACGGCTGTGGCTTCCCCTGATTCGCTGATGTGTAGGGCATAATAACGAATCAGGCAAAGCCATGGTCTATGGAGCGCTAAAAGAAGTGTTAAAATGACCTTTGTGTGCAGGGTTGCCAGATCTAAGGCCGCGGCCTTCTACCAGAGACTGCTATGACTTGGCCATAGCCATATTTAGTTGAAGGCCACGGCCATAAATCTGGCAACACTGTCAAGAAGGGTCATTTTAACACTTTTTTTAGCTCTCCAAGGACAATGGTTGTCCCTGATTCGTTATTTTGTCTACACGCCGACGAATCAATGAAAGCCATTGTCGTTGGAGAGCTTAAAACAGTGTTAAAATGACCCTTCTTGGCAGTGTTGCCAGATTTATGGCCGCGGCCTTCTACTAAAGATGGCTATGACTTGGCTCATCGTGTCACATTATTGTGTTCTCTGCGCCATGCAAGACTGATTGCTTCCATGGACTGTTTTCGTCGTTCAGCGGATTTTCATGGACATTTCTTCCTACAGTTTAAATAAGTTTGATCATCTTTGGTGTTTTTTGGATAGTCATTAACAGAGCGGGAAAATTTATTCCTTTCATTCGGACGTAAGGCTTCGACCTCCTGGCTGTTGAAATGAATTGAAGTTATGTCAGAATTACAGGTTTATTTGTAAACGAATAATTATAAACCTGGAAATTTCGCGTTAGTAACAGAGATGATGGCATATCGCGAAAATGTTTTGTGCCAACGTAGCCTCCAAAACACTGTAGTTAATTGCAACACATGTGATTGGGTGATACACGTCTGACACAACGTTAGATGTCTGCAGACCAATAACAGGCATCAGATATTACAATAGAGGGATTATCATTGGTCCAGTCAAATAGGGCAAGAGCTCCACGTACGAACGAAATCCAGTAATCTTCTGGTAAGCTGAACTTGTGTTGAAACCCTGCAAACAATCAGGTTTTCTCGCGACAAACTGTTTGCTGGGTTTCAACGCACGTTTAGCTTACCAGAAGATCACTGACTTTCCCTGTATGTGTAACTGTTACCCTATTTGACTGAGCCAATAACAATCCCCCTTTTGTAATATTTGACGCCTGCTATTGGTCTGCAAACAACTACGTTGCCTCAGAAGTATATCACTGTACTATATGCGTTGCAAGAATCTACAGTGTTTTCAGTTATATGTTGGCTCAAAATATTTTCGCGATATACCATAATCTGTAACTGTTATCTCTAATTATATTTGTTATATTATATATATATAGTTATATTTGACTGCAGAATTGACTGCAAGTTATTGTGTGATGATTTGACTGTTGTTGTTGGCCGACCGTTTGTGTGGTACACCTGAAGGACTTTCTTAACAGTTGATGTAAAGTCAACTCTGAAATACCACATGTCCTGTGACATACAAAGTTACGAAGAAACCAATAAATAGAGGCAAGATAATTTCGGTTATTGATTGTAACAGGTTGAATGCCAGTATTATATACTTCACTACTCCTTCTGTGATTAGACGACACCTGTTTTAACACATCTTTGACGACTGCAAGCCAGTGATAAATAAGGAAACAAGTCGTGGTGGTAACACGTGTTACGGTTACAAGCCAATGTATATTTGACTTTGGTCAGTGTGTGTATAGGTCTGAGAAGTCTAGGCTGTTGCAGGTTAATACAAGAAATACTTGTGCCTCTACCAAAAACATCACGAAGTGTGTTCGGGTAAGTATAGGCCAGTGAATTCTAGCCTGTTACATCGTCAGCTTAGTGCAAGAACTGGGTAACTTAAATTTTCCAAGATTAAGTTATCTGCAGATGCCTACGTTACCCTTATGATTGTTCCTTTTGATATGTATACATTTAAATATGTGTTAATCAGGAGTATTGATGTAACACAAATGTGCATTTCAAAAAATAACTATTTGTATGACAGAAGCAATTTTCGGTGTTATAGTTGGATATCTCCAGCTACCTAGTTACCTAGTTGTAGCATTAAGCCGACGAAATAGTAATGCAATAAGCTACGTGTTCCCAATATATCTGTTTACCGAAAATAAAATACATTTCAGTATAGCAGGACAATCAAGTACTTTCTAAGAATCGCGCTTACTGGAAATGCCTGCATACCTCTGTCAGTTTCTCTCTCTCTCTCTCACCCCTATCTTCCTTTCTCTCCATAAAGTACAGTCAGGAATACGGGTGACGCAGTAAAGCAGTCGATACATACCTCACGTCTGCTATCTGAGAGTAAACAATTAACTTTTGTATGTTGCTAAAAATCTGACTGAATAATTGGAGGCCAGGTATCTCGAACAGAGATGGCATTCTAGATACCTTGACGAGTCGATAAACCTCCGTCTGTTGGTTGGCTTGCTCCGATATCTTCCCTTCTAGATATTCCTCATATCTCACTACAGCTCACTGGTACAACGAAGATAGTAGCCTACAAATTATTCGAAAAGCGATAGGCTAATTAAACAGCTATATCTTCGCTTATCGTACGTAATTGCACCTCTGATAATAACTGTCCGCTCTAAGAGTGGAAATATATTTCACAACATTGTTTATAAAAAAAGTAAATATTTAGTGTATTGCCACGGAGTTTTGGGTCAATGCTGGATGAAATAATAACAACCTATGTTGACAGTACGGCGTTGCCAACCGCTGGCTTGAGACGAGGGTCAGGTGACCTTGCTGACACATCAGACATCATCGCCCCGCCCTCTGTACGTCCTTAGAGTAACTAATTATTGGCTAAAATATTTCCGCACCAGCTTATTTCAGTGCCTCATGTGCACATCTGCAGCTCTGTTTTATGATCAGTGGGGACATAAACTTTAGTGAGAAGAATTTTACAACTATAAATATCAGCGCCTTACGTGTGCATATACATTTCTGCTTCAGAATCAGTGATCTACTGTCTTAACTCTCAGGTGTCTTAAGGTTATATCCGCAAAGACATGCAACCAATGTTTCCGAAAAAATTAATAACTAATTTCGTAAGATTTACAGCCAAAGAAAGTGATTCAAGAAGATGACGAATTCCAAGAGAAGTTTTATTCACTGTCATAATTGGGAGAAGTATTAAGGGGCCCGCCTACATAGCGCCTTAGCGGCCGTTCGACCTCATGTACGTGTTTTTCCCCGCAAAAGCGGGATTGGGTCAACCCCTGTTGTGGAGGAGGTTGTCTCTCGCTCTCTCTGTTGTCCTCTCGGCTCGGTCTCGCGAATCCTTCAATGTTCCACAACACTGGCTGCATATTTGCGCTGGACACATATTACAAGAACAAGATTTCCTCAAAATTTTCAATTGTTACAAGGTACAAACAGTCACGGATAGAAAGCTAAAGGATAGATCTACTAAGGTTAAATGGTTTAAAATAAAAATAACAAAAAATAACAGCATTACACAAGCCTAATTTGGAATGTTAAGGCCCTATTTTCTAATTACTTAAGAAACTGGTAGAACTGAAATCATTTACCCTTAGTGTGAAGTACCTTAATATATTTTATATGTCAAAGACACAATCTCACGACTAATATATTCTGTGAAAAGACGATTCTCCTGAACCTTTACATCACAACTTTCATGGCAGGTAGGCGGGCCCCTTAATACGATAACATACTAGAAGATGGGTGTGTTTAGGTCCTTTTTATGTATAAATGAAAACTTAGTGTAGAAACTTAAAAAAAATGAATTGCTGTGTGCGATACAATTTTGTCTTCGATATTATGACATTATATAATAAGATAACTATTAATATATCGCAGAGGCGAGCTATCGGCGGGACTGAATTCCTGTGGAATAGAATATGTTCACCTTTGCTTGTCAACTGCAAACAAGGTACTTTTGATTGTTTACTTGTCTGTTTGTTCGTGTGTATTCTCTGGTTTTCTTGTGAGACACACTTTGCTGCAATGGCGTATGTACTAAATACTTCATTGGTTTTATAATCGCCGTGAAGACTGTACCTTAGTTCAGTGACTTGCACCTAGAGGCTGAGGTTAGGCGTCATGTGCGAGTCTAGTCGTCCTTATCACTTCCGAACATCTAGACCTCGCGTTGAAGACGCAAGGATTCATACGCCATTCTTACATGCAAAGATCTATCGCAAGGAATATTAAGAGTGCGTGGCAGATAAATAAACGCAGAACACATGAATTGATTTCTACGCTTTTCTCGAAACCAATATGGATAAAATACTCAATGACAATCCTAGATAATGGTATTTGCCAACTTTATGAATAAACATTTATCCAGAATTACTAATTCATTGCGCGTGATCTCTTGCGCCGCAGTTAAATGCAAGGTTCCGACGTCAGAGATTGTGCCTCAGTAGTTAGTAACACTGGAAACAATTTTGTTTAAAACGTTGACTAAAACTATTGTCTAGGATTGCTATTGTTTAATTTTCGCAAATTGACATCAAGAAACCTACAGTTATAGAATAATACTTTCAGCGTTGAATTATGTACCACGTCCTCTTAAGGACGCCGCCTACCTGCGCGTTAGAGGTTAAAAAGTCACGGAGCTATAAGGGTGACATAGAAGCGCGTATCAAATGCCGCATCGCCACAACGAACCAAGCATTGCACCAGCGTGCAAGCTTCCCGCTGATTTATTTTTACTATGGGATTTAAGTGGCACTTGACCGAAAATATTAATTGGTTTAATAATGTTATACGGTTTGTTTTGTAAACAAACATTTTGACTATTTTTTTTTCTGTAATGAAAATTGTTAAGCTGTCATATTTTTTTTTTGTAATGGCATTTCAACGTTGAAATTAGCAGAAAATTGTTGTACTGTATTAAATGAAAACGAACTGACTAACCGAACTGAAACAACCCACATTGAATAACGATGTTGTATTTTACAATATTTTCGGTTTGAAAATACAAAATAACAAATTTGTGTATGTAAAATAACATTTTTTTTTTTCAAATTTCATTTTCTAATTTCAGTTTATTTTTTGTTTTGTTTTCATACATGACGCCTTTATGACAGGAACAGATTCCAGTTCCCGAAACGTCGCTCTGCTGTCTGTGTCTGAAAACTACAGTGTTTCGTCGTATAGTTATGTCGCATGTTGTTTGTTCGCGTCTGGTATAATACTGCTTTTGTTTCGCCTCATTGTTGTGTCGTATTTTTATTTTGTGGATCATACATTGTATCTGTTTGTCCCTTTGTCAAAGAAGACCTCAAACAGGGGTAGTCTGCCTTGGCGTTCTCTTTGTTTTTTTTTACTTTTTTATTTCTTATCTGTTTGTCCTTGTTTTTATTTGACCTGATTCCATTTTTGTAATTTTAAGTTGTATATGCATCCTGTTGACTAAAGCATATTATGCTTATTTATGTTCTTATATTATCTCTAGTTTTCTTTGACAGTCATCTATATCGCTGTGGAGTATGTACAAGAAACTAAATCCGGTCATGCACTCCCACTGCACAGTTCTTTCAAAGATTATGAAACAGTATGCCTCGGAAGCGGATGGCCAAAACTCTTGGACAAGTACGAATTACCTCGTGTTTTTTTTTAAAGAAATGTTTTTGTAAACTTACAAAAATTATTGTAAATTTTACAGGAAATGCTTGTAAACGTCTGTATACAGTATTTACGAACATTTCGTATACTTAGTGATAATAAATTGTACATTTATGTATAAATTCGTGTAGATCGTACATTAGTTTGAAGTGTTACAAAAAAAATTGGTAACCATTATTAAAGATTTTTTATGTAAAAGTACAAATAATTTGTAAAGTATGACAAGTCGTCGCAGATTAATTTGTTTCCCATCAAACAATCCTGTCATAAAAATATAGCAAAGGTACATGTAAAATGTAGACCACTTTAACGACCTGTGGCAGTCTTGTTGTAGGGGCTGGGTGGTAAATATTTAGTCCTTGGTTTACTAGCTATCTCTTGTCAAAGTACGGAATTGTTTTTTACTGTGTGGTAGGACGGAGGTCTAGGGTCAGCGACTTAACCCAGCAGCCTGTTGTGACGGCGTAGCTGCGTCCTAACACAGCCATAGTCTTCGTGTTGCGTTGTTTCTGCACGCAGAGAAACCCACGCGGGAGCCGAGAAGTAAAAAAAAAAAAAAAAAGGTTAAGGGGTAAGTTTATCGACGGGAGCCATCTCGCGGCCATTGTGCGCGGGACAAAGTGAAAACAGTCGCGTCGCGTCGCGGGCTAGGGGACGACGAGTATAAAAAGCCTCCCCCGCCGGTCTCTTTATGTGTGGTTGAGAGCTGGCGGCGCGGGTTTTGTTCCCGTCACCCCCCGCACAACACTTGGAGGAGGGTAGACGAGGGCCTTTGAACTCTTGCAGCATCGGCGAGGTGACATCTTTATCTGCTGTCACACCGCTGACTGGCTGTCGATGTCGTCCATGCCTCGCCTGGTCGCACTGTACTTCGTCCCCCCCCCTTCTCCCTTCCGCAGTGTCGCCATTTACCGCCCCTGCCTCTCTATATACGTCATTATGCCTCCTCACGACAGGAACTGCAAGCTTCTCTTCCAACACTGTATTCAACACTCACAATAAACTGAACATATTTTAAGGGTAAGTGTAAGACAATTTTATTGTTTTTTTTTCTTCATTTTTTTTAACCATAACACCTATTCAAATATAGAATTAGCACAATTTTCTCTTCGACAATGAATAGGACATATTCTTAGTTAATTTCTTGACGTATAAAAAGGGATCTTTCATTAATTCGTCATGCAGAATCATTGCAAGAGAATTCTTAAACATTAACGTATAATTTCCTCAAATTAATTAAATATTCCATTATTATTTATGCCAAGCCGTTTACCAAGAATATATCCTATACTTTGTCGAAGAGAAAATTGTTATAATACAATTTCAATAAATGTTACGGCTCAAAAACTGAAAATGCTATAAAATTGTCTAATACTCACTCTTATTGGCTATCTGCCAGGGCCGCACGAAAAAAAAATTATTTTGTGCCAGTTATAAAATATTTTGTGGGTATTTACCCTGCATAATTTATTTTGTGGTCACAACAAAAAAAAAATACTGACACCACTAAAATAGTGTGGCAACCAAAAAATTATGTTGTGGTTACCAGTGGCGAATCCCGCTCGAAGTTTTATTTTATTATTATTTTTTTTTGGATTAATTCCTAAAAAGTAGCTACCCGTCCTTCACCACGACCATTTTCGTTTATAAGGTGCAATATGGTGCTCATCAAATTGAATATACAACTTTAAAATTTTGTAATAGTTTACAGATGAACTGTACATAGAATATAAAAGGGTGTGGGGCTCGGACCGGCTGCCCCCCCCCCCCAATCCCACCACCCTGAATCCGTTACTACAAAATAGTTTTGCAGAGTAGACTTCCTACAAATTTTTCCATCAGTGCGTCGAAAGTTATCCGCTGTCAAAAAAAAAATTATTTAACCTTAAAATAATTTTATAACCCATGCCATGGCCATCTTTAGTAGAATGCCGGAGTCTTGAATGTGGCAACGCTGCATCGGAGGCCTGCTGCCGGTCGCTCATTGGCTGCCCTAGTCAGTGTAGACGTGTACACGTCACTAACACACGTTGCAGAGACTAGGGTGGCCAAGAAGTGACAAGCAGCAGGCCCCCGATGCAGTGTTGCCACATTCAAGACTCCGGCCTTCTACTACAGACTGCCATGCTCATAGGCAATACGGGACACTTACAGTGCATCAAGTTGCAAATAGGGCAAATGTTTAGCGCTGTTACTAAACAAGTCTGGTACAATATGTGTAGACAACAATTTTCACCACAATTTTTTATTTATTTTTTTATTTTTAAACACTTCTTTCTTTTCTTATTTTAGACATAAAATGTAACTAAATTTTGCTCTTATGAAGTTTTTCTCTCTCACATAGTTTTCGTGTATTGGCTTGTTAACGACAAAATTTGCATGTTTCCGTTTTAAGGACTACACTAAAACCAACTGACATACCAAACTGGAAAAATTCACAGTGGATAAAGACGTCGCATAAATGCAAAGAATATATCTTTTTGTATTTAAATAAAACCGATGGTGTTAAAAATAGTATTTAAAAAATTCAATATTTTTTAAATACAAAATTATTTGATTTTGTGGTTTAACATAGCTGAACTTGTAGCCTACAACATTGTTACTCTCTATTATTTTTTTTCCAATTCGGTAATTTAGTTGGTGTTAGTGTCGTCCTTAAAACAGAAACATGAAAATTTTGGCTTTAACGAGTCATTACGCAAAAACTATGCGAGATAAAAAAATTTTATAAGAGCAAAATTTAGTCACATTTTGTGTCTAAAACAAGAAAAATAACATCTGGTACAAATATAAAATTAAAAACATCGAGATGAAAATTGCTGTATACCTCGCCCTAAAATGTTTAGGACTGCTACCATTGATTGATAGGAAACAATTTTATACCATTCATATTTTCAAACACTCCTCCAATACATCGGTATTTTAAATTTATAAATAGTTGTTTAAGTGTAGAGCTTCGGCATTATAAGACTATTCGAAAACCGCTCAGCGTGCACAAGCTATGTCACATGTGTATACTCTATTCTAGAAATGACATAGCCCCGAATAGAGGGGGCTATGTCATTTCTACGACCTCGGCAGTTGACAGAACATTTTTAGAGATGGTGTGCAGAGTGGTTCATGGAGGGAGTTAGGGAAAGTGTAGGAAAAAAGTTCGATGAAATGGCGAGGTCGTAGAAATGACCTATTCCACTCAATTCATGTTCTCCATATATCTCTAGAGCACCTTTCAAACCTCTACCCTTCATAAAAATAATAAAGGTGACACCTACTTATTGCATAAAATCACTTTTTCATCAGGTTTTGTGAACATTCCATATTGTCAGTTTAAGCAGGGCGTAGTAAGGTGCAAACATATAATGAAGCTCAAAGGCCTTGGCTGTACAGTTTACAGGACAAATGCTCTCAACTGTTGATGTGACAACAATACAATACTAGTATGTATGCAAGAAGTGCTACATCTGCCAAGTGCTTCTACTGCGCTTACAGGAAAATGCACCCGTGTTTAAAAGAATGTAGCAAAGTCGTGCAACGCCAACGTCAAAAATTTTCGATGTTTCTTGGTAAGTTAAAGAAAAATTTTTTTTTCTGCCAGTTTAGGTAAATGTTAGTTTTTTTCGTCTTGATGTCAATTTAAAAATGAGATTCCGTACCTACTTAGGCGTTTTCACTTCAAACACATATTCACGTAAGATTAAAATGTCAATTTTGAGCTTTCTCCTGAAGAGGAAACTCGGACCTATGTATTTATTATGCTGACAAGATATGTTTTCATACATCTGAATGAAAGCATAAATACACAGGTACAAGTTTTCAAAATGACGAGTTTTTTGGTGAGTCGTCTGAGACATTAAAATTCTTCTTGGCACGCCATTTGAGACGTTAAAATCCTGTGGCATTTATTCAGGTGCCGTTTCAGGAAAATTGACATTTTAATCTTACGTGAATATGTGTTTAAAGTGAAAACGTCTATGTAGGTACAAAATTGGCATCGAGACGAAAAATTTCATAACGTAGAGTACCGTTCAGACACTGCAGGGCAAGTATTACGATAATTTAACTTGTAAATTCATAGGTGGCAGCACGATGTACAGTTGATATGCGGGTACAGAGTTGAGTTTCAGATGTATGGTGGTGTATATGGTCCTGCAGCAAGGGTCGCAGTGCTGGCAGCACATGTGGGCCACCTCGCCATGACAGCACCGCGCATGCGCACCAGAGCATGTGTGGCGTCGACCTGGAACATGGAAGCACGGCCCCACACTACCTAACCACCGGCGACCACAGAATATTTAGCAATACAGAAGTGAAATATCTGGTAGGACGGCAAACCAATGGTCGTCTTTAGTTGAAGGCCGGAGTCTTAAATGTGGCAACGCTGCATCGGAGGCCTGCTGCCGGTCGCTCATTGGCTGGCCTAGTCAGTGTAGACGTGTACACGTCACTAAAGCTGCATCTATACACGTTGCAGAGACTAGGGTGGCCAAGAAGTGACAAATGCCGTGTGGCCACATTCAAAACTCTGACCTTCTACTAAAAACGGCCATGGGTAAAATAAACGCCAGCAGAACGGTTTCCCTGGCCAGCAACATGGTAGAAACGCCAACCGCCAATCAGCGTAAGGTGGCTTCCCTGCTAGCCGGCGGCCAGGCCCATAGGAAACCTGCCATAACATGCAGCAGCCAAACAAACACGGGGCTGGTATCAACAACCTCGGCAGCCAATAATAGGCGAAGTTCGCCCGTATTAAATGAGCCACACGTCATTTCTAGAAACGGGAAAAATTTGCGGGTTCGCTGAATTGTAGACTAGCCTCTAAGAATGTATGTTAAATCGTGCAGACAGCAGTTTTTTTTAGCTGCTCGCTGACACAGTTAAATGGGCCTGTATTCAGTTACAGTTTTATTATTGGATCAGCTACTTCCAGGAAGTGTCGAGTAAGTCAACGGCCAATTGTGAACGTGATACAGACCTATAGTTTCTGGAGCTCTAGCTGGCGCCTAAAAGAAAACGCGAATTTTTCAGGTCTCTAGTAATTTCACGTCTGTGTTACTATGTGGTCTATCCTCCAATTAGAGCCAATGTTTTTTGGTGAATATAATTTAGTAACAATTTGTTTTAATGCCTTATGTGCGCATCTGCAGCGCTGCTTTTTGGTCAGAGATGTGATGTTTTTAACTGTCAGCACCTCGTAGTTCTACCCGCAAATGACAGACGTGTGGTGTCGCAGCAACCTTGTTCTGATTGGCACAGTCAAATGAGCGACCTCTCTGGACTACCAATAACCAAGAAGCAGAACTGCAGATGTCCACGTAAGACATTAAAACAAAATTGTTGCAAAACTATTTTCACCAAAAATCACTACCTCTACCTAATATCTTAAGTTTTCTTTGACAGTCATTTGCATAGCAATGGAGTATGTCAAAAGAAATCTATCCAGTTATGATCTCCCATTGTACCACTCATTCAAAGGTTATTATCACTACTATTATTATTATTACTATGAACATATCGTTCAAAATGGAACATCAACATCAACTTCGACGGCCTGTTACACTTTACAAAACTTTTAAACATAAAAAGAACTTGAAAACTGGGTTCTAAAACATTTACTGACTGAATTACTAGTACACGTTTTATTTTCAAGACATTTGTAATAATTTCAGTTCAAGCTTATTTCTGAACATACTAAACTTGTTTGTTAACACACAGAAAGAAGGTTTATGTATATAATATTTCCATACATTCCTTGTTAATATACTACGATCATATTTTTCAGTATTATAAATACAGCCACGATTTTATGGCGAAAAGATAATATCAACAGTTTGTTTCAATGCGTTATGTGCGCATCTGCAGCTCTGCTACATCGTCTGTGATTCGATGCTTTTACTCTCACTTGCCTTGGCAAATTACAAACGTACTGAGTCACAATAGCCTTATTTTGATTGGTACAGTTAAATGAGAAACATGTTTGAACAAAGACACGCTGCCAATAACCTTGAAGCAGGACAGTCGATATGCACGTGAGGCACTGAAACAAAGTGGGGCAAAAATATTTTCGCGACAAAATCGTTGCTCTAGTTATGAATTATTAAGGAACTATAGCATCCCAATAAATTATTTGTTGTAAGCGTTGAAAACAATTTTTCAGTGTAATCTTCTTCAGACGTGATGTATGGGTGTACTAAGAATAAATAATCCTGGTGCACGTTACCACACAGAGAAAAATGTTTCTTACAGTTAACCATACGTAAGTTTATAGAGAAACAAAAATATATTTTATAAAAAAAAAATTTTTTTTTGGCTGAACAATCTTTAAGAGAGCGTGGTACATAATTCAAGGCTAAAAACATTACTCTATAACCGCAGGTTTCTTGAAGCCAATTTGCGAAAATTAAACAATGGCAATCCTGGACAATAGTTTTAGCCAACGTTTTAAACAAAATTGTTTCCAATGTTACGAACTTCTGAGGCACAATTTTTGACGCAGGAACCTCGTGCATTTAACTGCGGCGCAAGAGATCACACGTAACTAATTAGTAATTCTGGATAAATACTTGCTCACAAAGTTGGCAAATACCATTATCTAGGATTGTCATTGAGTATTTTATCCATATTGACTTCGAAAAAAGCGTAGAAATCAATTGATATTTTCAGCGTTTATTTATCTACCACAAATTGGTTTAGTTGTTCTAACGAAGCTCATGTTTAACGGGACTAAACCATTCTGCTGAGGTAACAAAATCAGTCAGGCAACAATATATTTGATGGTTGATTCAACGTCTATATAAGAACATATGGTTGACTCTACCAAACATTTTCTCTGTGCAGAAGTTTAATATTTATGGGGCAGTTCCCCCAACCAGCAGAACGTACTAAGTCCATGGCTGAGACCTTGGTTCGAGAGCCGAGGCAGTTTTCTTCCCGCCTTTCCTTGAAGACTGGTTTGGCGGGTTCTGCCCTCGTCTAAACTAATTAATTCACGCAGCTTTGTAATTACGCTCCTCGAGCATTTCCTTTTACTTGTAAAAACTTGCACTTCTCTGAGCGATTTAGCATTCCAACATTCCTCGCCTGGTCGGGAAGTCGTAACTGCCTAACATTTGAGTAAATTACAATAAAATTTTTCCCAGTATGGAAGTGATCATAAGAGCCGCGATTTTATGGATAAGAGATGTCTGCGCCATTTGGTATCCGCACATCTGCAGCTCTGATTATTGTTCGGTATTCAGATGTTTTCACCAGTGGCGGCTCGAGGATTGTTGGCAGGGAGGGAACAACTTGCTGTGAACTGCACGCTCGTGTGTACTCGCCGCCGTGTACAATGACCTTGAAATATGTACTGGCTACTTATTGTGTTGTGAGCAGTCAGTAATAAGCGGCAGAGTGTTAGTGGTTGTAGTGTCAACTAGCGCACAACCATAACTTATGCCCTACCTGCGAACAACCACAGAGACGCCACTGATTTCCACTCTGACATGCATTGGGGTTCTACTGACAAATCGCTAGGGCCAGAATTTATCCTCCAAAATCGTACCACATAATTCAGTCCATTCATACAACACTAGACGTAGATAAAACTCTCGTATGTCCCGACACAGAAGCGCACTCTACAAACGATCACTCACATACAAAGCTAGTCATTTCTGGAACATGTTACCAGAAGAACAAAAACAAATCATTTCAGTTAAGAACTACAGGGCAAAATACATATATATATATATATATATATATATATATATATATATATATATGTCATCATTAGAATAAAAAGACCAGTAAAAATTAATGCTATTTTGCTTACAACACATTTCTTAGACACTATTTGATTGAATACTACATAAACTGCAAGTGCTACATATCGTATGATTCGTTATAAATTTAACGAATTAGCCTTCACTGAATTGTACCGTATTTCATTGTATTATTATGTGTTTAAAATATTGTATAATGTACTGAATTATCTATTGTAATGTGTTTACTTAGTGTACTGTTTTACTTATTGTATTATGTAGTATATTGTTTTTTTTTTTTTTTTACTTGGTAGTGAAGATGACTATATAAGAATAAGTTAGACACGGCACATTGTAAACCGGCCTTGGAGCTGAATTTCGTTCGTGTATAAATAAATAACTCTTCGCGACAAGAAATTTGCCACAGTTTGTTTCAGTACTTCACGTGCTCGTCTGCAGTTATGCTTCATGGTTATTAGCAGCGTGTCTATGTAAAGTGACGTATCTCATTTGACTGTGCCAGTCACAGTAAGGTTACTGCAGCACCACACGTCTGTGATTTGCTGGTAGAAGCCCGGGACACGTGAGAGATAAAACATCCAATCACTACTCAGGTTTCTACTGCACAGTAAAATCTCCCATGCCAACACACAACAACGCCTATACAAATACCGTACAAGGCAGGTATTCAAAGGCAGGGCATCAGACCTCAGTTTTGTTAGACTTCTAATCTGAGAGTTCATATGAAATGAGGCCAGGAATGCGAAGGTAGGAAGAAATCTAAGTTCCCCGAGAAAACCCGCGGGCCGAAATGTGACATACCAGCCACGTTTTCCACGTTCGAAAAAAATGGGGAACGATACCGCCAGGAATCGAACTTGGAGTGTCGTGGGGATAGGCAAGTGATCTTACCACTATATCTCCATGAGATCGAACAATAAATAAATAAATGTTACTGACTTCACACTAAAAAATTCATTCACAACGAGTCTCTTGCTTTCAAAGACTGGGGTTCCACAGCACAGATACGTAAGAAATTAATCTAGTCGCATACCACCTGCTCCTCAAACAAATCATAAAAAAAATTAATTTACTATAATTTGGATTGTAACTATAAAAGGAGTTTTACTTTATAGACGATCACATCCCCCAGTTAGTTGCAAATATTTAGTGTACTGATAAGTTAATCTTAAATGTGTTGTATATAAGTCTATAGAACGTAGTAAGTGAACATTCACTTTCTTCACTTGTATTGTTGAGATTTATTAATTTTCAGTTGTTCACCTCGTGTTTCGTTGTTCCCTAAGGAGTTGCATTACTTTGAAAAGGCAAGCCTTTAATTAATAATCAGTTCATTCTGAAAAATATAGCTAAAATATTACATGTTAACTGCTTGTATCTAAAAAAAACAACATGCCTGAGAAGTAAAAACAGAAATACCTGCTCATTGGTTAGGCTTTACGTCATGCCTTCCGGAAACCAATTAGCAGGGTTACATCTTAGTCTCATATAAGAAAAGACCAGAAGGAAAACAGTGCTCGCGAACTTCATGCTCCGCCCTTGCAGCCGATATCATTAGACGCCCTCGAGTCGCATACACAGCTTCGACAGATAAAACTATTATTCGAAAACAATTCAACGTACGTTTGTGGTGTCTGCTTCGAAATAACATTCGTTACACGAGTGGTTGCCATTTTCATGGTCCTCTTGCATGTATATGTTTCTACTATACTATGTTGGTTGAGTGTGTAACTTTATTAATTTACTAATATGCATACTCTCAGGGGCGTTGTTAGAGAGGGGTAATCGGGATATATCCCCCCTGAAATTCATATATCAGCATAGAGGTTTTCACTTTTTAACCATTATTTATCCTTAAAACTAATAAAATTTCTTAAAGTGGTATAATGATTTTATTGTTTGCAAAGTTCTTAAATAGCACCATTTCGCATCTAAAAAAAATCCTGGGGAGGAGGACCCCAGGATCCCCCTTCCATTTTAGTGTCGGGTATGGGTAAATTCCCCCCATCCTTCCCGAAGAAATTGTTGGCAACGCCCCTGCATACTCTATTGTGCCAACGTGTTATAAGCTATTTTGAAATAAGTATCAAAGTTGATGTATGATGTGTATGTGAACTTGTGCTTGTTAGATGTAAGAGAGCTGGCATAGCCATCTTTAGTAGAAGGCCATGGCCTTAGATTTGACAACCCTGGCAGGAAGGGTCATTTTAACACTTCTTTGTCTCGCCAGAGGCAGTGGCTTACCCTAATTCGTCTGTATGTAGAGCGCAATAACGAATCAGGTACAGCCATTGCCTTTGGAGAGCTAATTGACCCTTCCTGCCAGGGTTGCCAGATCTAAGGCCGCGGCCTTCTACTAAAGATGGCTATGGAGCTGACCATAATTTTGAAAGCTTAAAAAATATAGAAAATAAATAAAATCATATTAAACTTTAACTGCCTTTCTATAGTAACCAAAAATATGTTTTTCCGGTCCTTTTTAACCAATGGCAATCTTGGTTCAGGGTGTTAAAAAATATAGAGGTAACTACAACCAACTCACCGTTATATCAAATATTACGTCTTGAAATTATATGGTCACCACTGAATGTCTCATAGAGGAGAGTTGTTGACGAGAAGATTGCATGCCAGTTCAGTGACTAGCACCCAGGTTTTATGGCCCGAAGACCAGTGCTGGAACCTTACTTACATAAGTAATGCAGCACACGACATAGTCTACTTTTACCTTTATCTTAGCCTTGCCTCTTCCTTCTTCCGTCATATTATATTATCTAGGCTTTCTGTCTGTTCTCGTAAAAACCTGTCCTCACCACTCGGTGTGTAGAGGCGGTAATACATCTAGGGACCCTTCTGTTTAGCGAAAATAATTTTGCCCCACTTTGTTTCAGTGCCTTATGTGCACAAATGTAGTTCTGATACGTGGTCAGTGATTGGATATTTTAACTCTCACCAGCCTTGGGATTCTATCAGCAAATCACAGACGTGTGATGTAGCAGAAACGTTATTGTAATTGGCTCAGTCAAATAAGATACGGCTCTTCACATAGACAAACTGCCAATAACCATGAAGCAGAACTGCAGATGTGCACGTAAGGCACTGAAATAAACTGAGACAAAATTATTTTCGCGAAAAACATGGATCCCTATGCATTACTCTTTAACGCCCCATCGGTTTTGTGCCTTACGTACACCAACGCAGCCTACTTAGATGAGAACCTTCAGAGTTAGTGGACCGCAATTTTTTTTTTTTTTTTTTTTTTTTTTACGTTTGAGGCAGGGAAGCGGGGAAGGCGATAAGTCGAATATAACCAGTGCGTCAAACACCTCATCGCCTCTAGGCGCGGAGAACTAAACTAGCGTGCGGTGTTTACGTAGTAACTGTTTTTCAATGGGACTTCAAGCGATGACCCTGTAATAATATTTGTGGAAAGTATGAGGTTAAGTCCAATGCAGGTTTATATGATTTTATTTTACGATTACGGTTGATATTTTCTCGGCTACAGCAACGAGAAAATGTCATTTTTAGCACTTTTAAGGAGCTTGATAATAATTTTTTTTTATTATCGGACTGCATTTTTAAAATCATAGGGACATATTTTGAAGTGTGTTTTATTTTCGTAGATAAACGCATTAGAAACATAATTAGTAACTATACATGAAAAACGACTTTCCGTATCACGCTACATCACGTCTACACTCCAGGTCCACCAACTCTTAAAGCTCGGAATTAGTCGCGACATTGAAGTTTACTTTTCTCTTTACATTTGTAAAACTATGAGGACAATGTTAAACCTGCGATGATACAGGAAATTTCGATTAACTTTACGGTACATTAAAGATATCGCTATTTAGCTGTTAACGTATAAGTTTGTGTCGCAACCAGTTGAAGAAACTGTGAATATGAAAATAATTGTTACAACGATTTTGGCGTAGATGGCTTGCGGTGTAAGTATACGTTACGAGCCTATACAGCTGGAGCACGAACATTGGTGCTGCATGTTAGGAGAAAGTTTTTAACAAACGCTACTAAACGTATGTTCGACACCTTTTATTTTGGAAAAGAGAACACATTTGAAACTAGGTTTTTTTGGTGTTGTAGTTATCATGCTTAGAAACATGGTTTCGGGCCACCTCAAAATGGATAAAAACACGGTATTTCCAGACTGCTATCACTTATAAAATACCAACCGTAACGGCAAAACGGAAATACATCACAACCCACTTTCTGTAAATAAAACAGAAGCTCAACGCTTAAAGTCCTATAGGAAAAAACCAATGATTAAATCACTGCACATCATGTTCGCGCACCGTGCATAAAGGCGACATGGCTGTTGACGCACAAGCCAGTCTAGACCTTATGACTAGAGATGACGGTTTATCGCGGGAAAACTTAACTGTTTGCTGGATTTCAGCGTACGTTCAGCAAAAAGAACTTCGCTATTGTAAAATGTTATGCCTGTAATTGGTCTGCGGACAGCTACGTTGTGTCAGAAGTATAGCACCAAAATTAGGGACACCTGTTTTTCGTGAAAATAATTTTGCCCCAGTTTGTTTCGATGCCTTACGTGCACATACGTAATTCTGCTTCATGGTTATTAGCAGTGTGTCTTTGTGAGGATCCGTGTCTTATTTGACTGAGCCAATTACAATAACGTTCCTGCAACACCACACGTCTGTGATTTGCCGGTAGAATCTCAAGGCTGGTGAGAGTTAAAATATCCAATCACTGGCCAAGTATCAGAACTGCAGATGTGCACATAAGGGACCGGAACGTAGTGACGCAAAGTTATTTTCGCGAAAAATAAGGGTCCCTACTGATATTACATGTCACAAGAAACAACAGTGTTTTCAAGAGTATGTTGGCACAAAACATTTTCGCGATATACCATCATCTTTACTTATCACCAGCTTGTTTCGGTTCCTCAGACGCGGCGTCTAGCGCCTTCTGTATAGAGCTCTAAACACTTCAACCGTGAAATCTGTAGGTACTGTTTCGTAAAGTAAGTAGAATTTTGTGTGCAATTGCACTTGTTCCACTTTACATCTTATAATTAAAAAACAGCGAAAATTCAACAATCCAATACGGTAATATGGTGAATGGAACCAAGCCTGTCTCGCCTCGTGTCGTTATTCTTGTCGACTGACTGCAGCGGGTAAAACTGCATGGTTGGAGGACTTGAGATGTAAGTGAGACAAGTGTGTAATGAAGCCCGCCAGCAGGTATGGTAATGTGACAAGACTCGAGGTATGTGGCTAGTGGGGCGGTCGTCACGCGCCACTGGAGAGACAACCACTTCCGCCACCTCACTTCCTGTCCAGCTCCGATCAACTGGAATGTAAGCGACGTGCGTGCGCCGACTGCTGACCACCCCCCCCCCCTCTTTCCACTCTTTACCTTCACCTTCACTCTCCACTCCTTCATTTCACACTTCATTACCCGACCCAACTGCTGTGGTCTGTCATGTAATTGTCACTATAGGTTCCTGAGACACACCTACTGTAGGCGTTCATTGTCAGTAACCATACGGAGCAAGGTATAGGTATTCCCAATCTTGTGACCAGGTTTTATCGATCACAAGATTATACCTGGAGGCTAGATTTCATAGCGAACATATTTTTACACAATTTTGGACATCTGCAACTCTTCTTCGTGGTCAGTGAAGAAATTTTGGTTAGCACTCAACTTTGAGGTCCGTAGCGAGGGTGAGGGGTGCCATGATGTGAGTACAGAGCATTATCGGAATGAATGGGCGGGGGGGGGGGAATGGGATATCCCCGAGACAACCCGCCGACCAACGGCATCGTTCCGGCACGATTCCCAAATCCGGGAATCGAACCCTGATCGGAGGCGAGAGGCCTGGCCCCTCGACCACCCCGGCTTCACTTGTCTTAAAGTTCTACTGAGAAATAACAGACGCATGTTGACACTGGTTGATGCGTCCAAATGATAGAACTGTCTGAAGAAAGACGTGCTGCCAATAATCGTGCAGTGGAGCTGGCGATGTGCACGTAAGACATTGAAACCAGTGTCGGGATTGACAGACTACTGTGTTCTCGGATAAATATTTCTCATACACAGACGCACAAAAATGTCATATTAAACATCCTGAGAAATATTGTTGACACTAGTCACCAGAGATGTACCACAGAAAACAGAGACTTTTTATTTCTGAGAGGAAGGGATTGTAATAATATTCAATACAAATATAGACTTTTATAAAATTATTGCATTATACAACGTTTTTCTATTAAATTTAAAAATACGCACACAGTACTATATAATGTATAGTTCAATAACACATAATATTTCAGAAGAGGTAATTTATTTTAAAAAATTAATTTGGTGTAAGTTGTTTCAAAATGAACAGAAAAAGCGCAAAGTTAATTTTTTTGGTCACTAGTACATACGATGTCGATTTTGATGTTACTTTTGTTAAATTTTTCGAATAAGTCTCTCTCACAGTTCATGAGCGTTAAATTACTGAAAAGTTTCCAACATGAAGAATTTCTTAGTTTATTCCTTAACAAATTTTAGTTTGAAAAATATTATTTCGCAATATTCTGAGTACAAGGAACTGTAATGCAGTATAACCAAAAAGGATACAAATTATTGAAAAGAGCAGAATGAGAAGATAGGTCATACAATACAGTAAAAGAACACGATTAACATTGGAAACATTTCACATTAGAATTGATTCCACGTAAAGACTTATGATCGAAATCGACGTCATAGCTCGATCCTGCTTCATCAGGTACAAGTTCATCAAGGCAGTCTCTTCCCAAGGCCAGCTTTAAAATAATGTTCTGTACAGCAGACTGTTCCAGTGAATTTATAAGTCTCGATCTGCTAACGTTTGTTAAATTTGACAGTGCTATCAATGAAGTCATAGAAATTGCATAGCTGAGATGACTTAACATGTTTCCAATAATCCTGGTTTTGTACACACCACACAAACAGAAGCACACGTTGGACTTTAAACTTAACTTCTCACAAATAAGATGATATGGTCACCGCTTAAAGTCCCGTAGGAAAGATAACTACATAGGTGCGCGTAGGTCATTAAAGTCCCGTAGGAAAGATAACTACATAGGTGCGCGTAGGTCATTAAAACACGTTGACGCATTAATTATTTCGAGACAATCAGGAGTAGGTAATTATTGCCCTTACGTAGCTGTAAAGTGGTACTGAAGTTGTAGGACACTGAGTATAATCAAATACCCTAGAGACCAATGCCGGACAGTTCTATGAAAATACTAAGAATAAGATTGTGAAAATAACCTAGCGGTGTGACGTGGATCTAACACTTATTTTGATATTATTTTTATTAATTATTTTATTTTATTATTTTAACATGTTTTATTTAATTTTGACGTATTTATTACACTGCAATTTTTTATTTTCTCCATGCAACGAAAAAATGTTCTCC
This sequence comes from Medauroidea extradentata, assembly GCA_003012365.1. NCBI lineage: Eukaryota > Metazoa > Arthropoda > Insecta > Phasmatodea > Phasmatidae > Medauroidea > Medauroidea extradentata. The sequence continues at coordinate 53,091 of PNEQ01092227.1, forward strand.
GTAGAGACGTTTTTTCCAGAAATTTTATGTTGGCAGCGTACATCTGAAATCAATTAAACATACGGTGCTGTTCTCTGATAGTTTAATGTGATAACGTAATCATAATACTCGCCAAAGCGCTCAAGCTGTCCCGTATTGATATAGAGTGTATTTGGTACAATCAGTTTGTTCCTGTTTGGAGCGAAGACGTTCCATATGAGAATCAGTGCATATTTAGTTATTCTAATTCAGAGTGTAAAATCAACTTTTCTCGCTCGAAGCGAAGAGCTCCATTTTTTCATGTCGTTCCGCCCCCTTTATGTTTCCGACTATCCAAACACAAGATGCATAATGCGATAGACTAATCATTTTTTGCAAGCAAGTGTGAGACATGTTGAGAAATCAGATATTTCTGCCGGACTGGCTGGAGTGTGTTATCTGTGTGTGCGTGTGAGTGCACAGTTAATTTCCACCCAGGCGAGTGCTGGACTGGACAAGCCGGTTTTAATACATTAAGTTAATTATTTTGGCTTATTAAGGCCTTGTGGTGGCAGCAGTGCACGCTTGGAAACACCACCTCGTGCCCAACTGCCAGCTCTCTTGTGGTTGTTATGCTACGCTGCAAATATTTTGGTGAAACTTCCTTACGTGTAATGAAATATTATGACTTGTGTGTGGGATGCGAAACCTACCACACAACAGACTGGAAGTAAGGAAATTACAAGAGCTTCCTTTTTTTTCGTCAATTTCCAAGTACAGTCGTTTGTCACCAAGAAAACAAAACACAAGCAAATACTCATTTGAGAATGAGTGAGAGAGTTAAAGATTTTTGGTCAGCGCTGAACATCGAGGCCTTAAGAGGGCGTGGTACATAATTCAACGCTAAAAGCATTTATCTATAATTGTAGGTTTATTGAAGCCAATTTGCGAAAGTTAAACAATAACAATCCTAGAAAATAGTTTTAGCCAACGTTTTAAACAATATAGTTTCCAGTGTTACGAACTTCTGAGGCACAATCTCTGACGCCGGTACCTCATGCGGCGCAAGAGATCACGCGAAACGAATTAGTAAATCTGGATAAATATGTACTCATAAAGTTGGCAAATACCTTTATCTAGTATTGCCATTGAGTATTTTATCCATATTGGCTTCGAAAAAACAGTAAAAATCAACTGATGTTTTCAGCTTTTATTTATCTACCACGCACTCTTAAACGTTGGTGAGGGGTGCCATGAGGTTAGTATGGAGCAGCGCCGGATTGAAAGGGCTGGGGAAATGGGAGATCCCCGAGAAAACCGGCCGACCAGCTAATTTGATAAATTCCATACAAGTGCGTGGTAGGTAAATGAAAGCCTATAAACTCCAATTTAATACAAAATAATCTATAACCAGCAAGTTTGTTTTCAATTTATTCGTGGAGATTATACGGTTAGGACTCTGTATAGTCAGTGAGTGAGTGGACTTAACGTCTCGTCATTATAGACGGTGACACAAGACTTGGTACAATGACAGGAGCTGGGAGAGGAGTCGACCATGGTCTTTGTTAAGGGGGTTCAAGTGCGATAAAATCATAATTTTAAATTTTTATGAAATAGTGTTAGTTTTGTAGACAATACTTCTGAGTACAATTTTCTCTTACAAAACCATTTTAGCTCACATAGTTTTCTCATAACAGTGCGTCAAAGTAAAATATATGCTTGTTAAGCTACCATGCAAACAGTGAAAACTAATCGATCTACTTAAATGAAATATTTCACTGTCAAGTAACATCCTATGATCTCTGCAATAAAACATTTTAAAACCACCAATGTAATATTTTGCATTTTTTTTTTTAATATCACGAAAATACAAAAAAATAAAAAATCCACCAATTAACATTTTTTTTTTTTTTTATTTAATATAACAGTAGTTCATGGAATATTTTCTAAATGCTTTATTACGTAGCCCATGACATGTTATTTCACAGTGAATTATTTAATTTACGTACGTCAATTGGTTTTCACTATTTGCATGGCAGCGGAACATGCAAATTTTGACTTTGACGCACCGTTATGAGAAAACTTGTTTTGTTATGAGAAAAATTGTTTTGTAAGAGGAAACTGCACTCACAAGTATCGTCTACAAAACTAACATTATTTCATACAAATATATAAAATTATGAAATTATCGCACTTGAACACCCAAATGATAACAAAATATTTGCTCATCTCTAGTTATGAAACCAGACTGGAGAAAGGAAAGCACTGTAATAGTGTACGAGAAAATAAGGATATGGGGACGTCCATCTTCACAGTTTAAAAAAAGTGTCTTCCAGCATTACGTAATCGATAGGACACAAACGAGGGCTTGTTTTGCAGCTACTATACATTTTCACGAACACGCGACAGTACGATGGGATCGTCCCTGACTCGAAGCTGTCAGGCTTGTATGCAAATGACGTTGGCTAGTTTACGGTTTGTTTAATTCTTTCGAAATCTTCGCTCGAAAAAAAAAATAAAAATCTCGTCCAGTAACTGCGGGTGATTTAATGTAAACAGTGAATGAAGTCGTTAGCACAGAATCACTCTATAAAATTTTTTTTTTTCATTTATAAAAGTAGTTTAGTTGCAAAGAAAATTTGTGTTTCAAGTGTAAAGTTGTATTTAAACAAATTACATTACTATTATAATTTTATAGGGTTATTTGTATTTTTTAAACCACTTAATGTTGACTAAAAGTCCACAAAAAAATAACATTTTCACTTTCCGCTTCAAAAAATTTTTTGCAGCAGTGGTACTTTTCAGTGGCTCAATTTCAACAAAAAATTTGTGTTGAGACATAGAAAGTGGTATCAGTGTGCAGATATATGTCTTAAGGCGCCCGCCTACTGGCCATGTGTTAATGTGAGTGAGGCACGGCGCCAAGGGCGATGTTGACAGGCTCATCTGGTGTGGTATCGCCTCTACCGCAGACACTGAAACAACGTGCAGTGGTATCGTAGATCACTCGCCTGACTGACACTTTCAGCGTTGGCCCCATATATTTTTGTGAAAATTTTAAGAAAGATACATTGCATGATTTTAGAGTAGTTTCATACGAATCGCATGAATAGTTTTCATAAATGACAGGTTGGAAAAGCTGTTTTTAGCCATTTTGAACGGGACTGGGATGGGAATTTTATAATAATTATAACACGAAAAAAAATGTTTTTGGATTTTTTAAAAATTTTTGAAATTTCTAAATTTTATTTTTAAAAGTAAGCAATATTGATTAAATACAAAGGTATTTAATTTTTTTTATTTTTACATATGTCAAGTTATAGCTTACAACATTTTTATACACTGTGAATTTTTTCGGTTTGGTATGTCAGTTGGTTTCAGTGGCGTACATAAAACCGTAAAATGCAAATTTTGACGTTTACAGATCATTACGGAAAAACTATTGAGAGATACAAAAATATCTTAAGAGGAAGATTTTGTCACAATTTATGTCTAAAATGAGAATAAAACATCTGGTACAAATATAAAAATAAAAAAGATGTTGAAAACTGATGTGGAGTGCGCTCTTTGGAGTACTATACAACAGGCGCTAGATGCCGCGCCTGAGGTACGGAAACTGGCTGGCAGGTGGTAAGAGCTAAACTGGCTGGTGATTCAACAGCCGTGTCGCCTTTATGGGCGGGGTGTGAAAACAGCGTGCAGTGGTTTGGTCGTTGGCTGTTCCCTATAGGACTTCAAGCGGTGACCATACTTTAATTTGTTTACGGAAAGTTCGTAGTAAAGTCCAGTGTGTGCTTCTTTATATTTGTTTTACGATATCGGTTGGTATTTTTTAAATGATAGCAGTCTGGAATAACTGTTTTTGCCGTTCTGAGGTGCCCCGAAGCCATGTTTAGATCCGCGATATCTTAAAAAACAAAACAGAGGAGCATAATTTTAAATGTGTTTTCTTTTCGTAGATAAAATATGTCGAACCACGTATAGCAGTATCCTTTAAAAAAAATTTTTTTTAACATGCTGCAATAATGTCAATGCATCAGCTGTATAAGGCTCTTAAGGTCATGATTCATAATTTAAACTGCTTTAACGACATTTTGCTGTTCCTAAACGAGAGCAGATATCTAAAAACCGTATCACTGTTTCGTTACAAATTGTTAATGCTATGTAGTTAAATTTTTTTTAAACAAAATAATATGTATGTTTGGCTGATTTGATCATTAATAATTTCTTTAACTGCGTAATTTGTTGAAAACACTGCGTAATTTTCTTGAGAGAATTAATTAATATTACAGTGTTTATAACAAAACTGTGCACCAGTGTTTCGGTATGTGCTGTTGTTTGTTTATTTTATCTTATTTTTATATAGTAAAAGCAGTAGTAATGCTGGATCATGGCTTTGAATTCATTTTAAATACTCCAGTAAATAATACAAAACATAAATAAACACAAGATGGAGGTTAATTTCCGTCCCTAAATAATTTGCCATATCATAAATAAGGAAATACCAAGACACACACATTGAAAATTTATTTGTTATAACATTAACTTCCCTTTCAAACTCCTTGTTTGCTAGGTTAAGAGAACACGCAGACCTTCTCCAGCGTCAGTTGCACTCGGCCATTACTTCATACTCTCATTTACAACCAGCTGCGAATGTTGTTTGTGCAGAATGCATGCGTGCGTGCAAGCCGCCTGCATTATCGCTAATTACATACTGATGAATGTATACTCTTAGTAATTTATGATTAACCAACTGTCTACAAGTTAAGTTCTTCTTTTTTACTGTCGTGTGTAGAAAGGATATTAAAAAAAGGGGGAGGCTTAGATTTGCCTTAATGAACTCGGGAGAATTCTTTTAACCTTTTGTAGCTTAGTTATAATGATATTGTTTACACAGTGAAAGCAAATCATTATTCACTGTTTCAACCAAGGATCGCTTTCGGTAGGATCTGAATGTGATTTATCGATATGTATAAAAATATTTGTTTTGTTAGTTTTTGTTAAGATTATTGGATTGTATTATGCGTTACTAAACTATGTTCCATTTGTGACATAATGTATCAAATCTTCTTCAGCATTTAACCAGTTCTACAAGAAGTATTTTAGTCATATATCCTATCGTTACAAATATTGCCTTTATAATGCTATAGCATTATTTGGAAGACTATTTCAAATCTAAGACGTTTTAGCATGATTAACTGACACCATGCAAACGGCACTTAGCCTACTTATGCAAAACACCGTCCAATTGTGAATGAGATGGATCTGAAAATTCATGGTCGTCTTTATTAAAAAGACCGTAGTCTTGAATTTGGCAACGCTGCATCTGGTACCAGTAGCCGGTCACTGATTGGTTGTCCTAGTCTGTGTAGACATGTACACGCCACCGCAAAATCACATTAGGTCAACCAAGTAATGACGAGCAGCAGGCACCTTGTGCAGCGTTGCCACATTTAAGTAGATTTAAGTAGAGATATTTTGGTCGGCACTTAACATCTAGGTCTTTAACGCTGGTGAGGTGTGACATGTCAGTATGTAGCAGCCCTGGAGTGAAGGGGCGAGGGAAACGGGAGATCTCCGAGAAAACCCGCCGACCAGAAAATCGTCCGGCACGATTCCCACATGCGAACATCTGAGGGTCGACCTCGACGGGAATCTAACCCGGGTCGCTTTGGTGGAAGGCGAGTGCTTTAGCTACTGTGCCAACCACGGTCTCATGTCAAACTTCAGATTCTCTTCTTCTAAAGACGGCCATGGAAGATTACGTTAACAGGTTTGGCACTGTTTACTGAAACTACGAACAATTTTGTAGACCCTAGTTGAGAAACTAGAGCGTGGAGGTGTCACTGTGCTACATACGCCGGTCATTATCACCCTTAGGTGTTCCTCTATTTTATGCCTTATTAAACATCAAACGTTTTGTACTATATAGTATTTTATTCATTAGAATTACTGTATGTGTTTGAAGTGCCAACACAATTATAGAGAAACGTGGTAACAGAAGATTAAGAATGTATCTAATTCTTTATTATCAGCACAAAGGTTTTCACTTTTAAAACACAATGTTTTCTTAAATATTAGACAATATTTTTTTTTTTGTTCGTAAACTCCTTAAACAGCACCAATTTGCGACGTAAAATCCACAAATTTTCCGTTCCTTGCTTCGGGCGTGGATATTTCTACATTTCAAAACATGCCCTCCTCACTCTGGAAGAACCGTTCGAGAGATCCGACCCTGAATCAGTAAAATGTTAATTTCAGAAATTCCAGTTATTTTGTTTCTGACGGATCAACCTGCAGCTTTCGCTGAAAATAAGCTAACGGCTAGGTTACATACACTGCGAACAAGTGGAAAATCACTTTTTAAGCAGTAGAATTTTGTCGCTGAAACATGCCCTACGGTTTCACCTATTTCAGTTGTTCTTTTTTTACTGAAACTGCTGAAATTTCATTGGAATGGTTCGTTTCTCACCGATTCAAGGTTAGAGTGTATAAAAATAAAAGTTAGAGGTGATGGTTTATCGCGGGAAAACTTGACTGTTTGCTATGCTTCAACCACGGTCGTAGAAGAACAGGTCTGGACACTCGCCTATCTAACAATGTATTTTGCTTGACCCCCTTGTTGTTTGGCTATAGTTCGTCAAGTTACCGAGAATGTCGTACTTTTTGGCGCTGTAATCCGGGCGGTCGGACTCAAACTCCATCCACTTTTTTCCATTGTTAAATTTATAAAGTAAATAAAGATTGCTGGAGCCTTTTCTTAAATTTGTGAGTGAAGGAAGTATTTCATAAATTGATAAAAAAATACGTTTTGATAAATTGTTTATCTTGGCGAAAAGGAAGTGGGCGGAGTTTAGACCGACCGCCCTAACATCAGCGCCAATAAAACACAATATTCTCGGTAACTTGGTGAACTACAGCCAAACATTAAGGGGGACAAGTTTCCAGGCGAGTGTCCAGACCTGTTCTTCTACGGCCCTGGCTTCAACGGACGTTCAGTTTATGAAAAGATTACTGGTTTTCGCTTGTACGTAGAGCTGTTGCCCTATTTGACTAAGGCAATAAGAAACCAGCTATTGTAATATTTGATGCCTGTTATTGGTCTGTAGACAACTACGATACGTCAGACATATATCACTCGAGTCATACATAGGGGCCCCTGTTTATCGCTAAAATAATTTTGCCCCAATTTGTTTCAAGGACTTACGTGCACATCTGCTATTCTGTGCTTCATGGTTATTGGCAGCGTGTCTATGTCTACTATTTGACTGAGCTAATTACAATAACTTTCCTGCGACACCACACGTCCGTCCTTTGCCGGTTGAATCCTAAGACTCGTAAGGGTTGAAATATCCAATCACTGACCACGAAGCTGAACTGCAGATGTCCACGTAAGGCGCCGAACCAAAGTGAGGCAAAATTATTTTCGCGAAAAACAGGGGTGCCGTGTCGCTAGATACTGCATTGTTTTCAAGGGAATGTTGGCACAACAAATGTTCGCGTTATAGCATCATCTGTAGTAATAGTTGGTAATAGTGAGAGACGAGAGACAGTGCGTACACATGGCGGATTCCAGCGAGGAAACATGACATCACAGGAGAGCGACTATGGAACACAGAGACACAATGGCTGGGTCTGCTTGTGACAGGCGCCCAGACCTCGGACCAACGATCAAAGGTTGTATTTACACGAGTCCCGCCAATCAACGGCCGCCCTCTCCCCGCGCCAGATTATCATTTAATTCGTGCCAGATTGCGCTGAATGAGGACGCCAGAGCAGAGATAGCAGATAGCGGGCCGCCATTGAGACGGCCTTCTCTCCGAGCAGAAAAGAACTCCATGGCCCGGGGAGAGGGAGGGGGATCATAAGAAACGAACTGAAGAAATTCATTTATGAGGGAGAACTGGGCCGTAGCGGCAGAAAGAAGCGGAAGACTCAGAGAGGGCTAGAGGAAGAGTTAGATAGATGGCAGATAATCTAATAGCTGATGAAATTGTAGTGAAAGCGATGTGGGAGGGAGGGCAGTTGAATGAATCGTAGCGTGGAGTGTGTGTGGGCTTGCCAACTCGAGCATGTGCGTAGAGATCTGTGTTCGCTGACGATGGTTCCTTTGATGAGAGGGAAGGGGAGGGGATGGTTGATGCGACACATACATACCCAGATGCAGGGAAGCATTCGCTCCTCCACACACCCAGCACGAGACCGCCTTACAATAGAATATTCACGAATACAGAAGTGAAATAGCCGGTAGGACAGCGAACTCAGTCACACACGCCAGCAAAATGGCTTCCCTAGCCAGCAACATGGCGGATACGCCTACCGCCAATCAGCCTGAGGCAGCTACCCTGCTAGCCGGCAGCCAGACCAATAAGAAACCTCTCATAACATGCAAAAACAAAGCAAGCACGTGGCTTGTATTAACAAACTGGATCAGCCAATAAGCAGCGAAGTTCACCCGTATCGAATGAGCTGCCACGTCATTTCACTTCTGTATTACTATCTAGTCTGTGGCCTGCACAAACGCAGAGTTTCAGGAACGCTTGTAGTGACATGCGAACAAAAGAATAAGTGCCGTATTTACGTGAGGACTGGCTGTGTTTTATTACACTTCATACTTCCCAAAAACTGAGGGTGTTTACTAGAGTTCCATTACATTACATTAAAGCACAGAGTAAGTCTCTGTGATTTATTTACCGTTATTACTGCCTGTAGAAACACCAAGAATAGAACTGGACGATTTAAGATGCCAGAATATAAGTTGTATACAAATGCTTGTGACTACATATGTTATGCTCTAACGAAATAACAGAGATAAATTTACATATATGAATCTGAAACGCGTGTTATGATAAATATATACAAAATAAAAAATTGCGAATCTCTCTTTACCTTAAGATCAGAGTGAGATACTGTAATCCAATTTAATTGCCGAGGTGGACAGGATATAGAATCAGGATTGAATAATTTACTTTGTTAACACCCATCGAACTGAACGAAGTTGAAGCATAACACATATTGACTTGTTAGGTATGCTAGGCCAGCCTTATAAGAGTGTTAAATAATGAATGACTGTCAAAACAAATTAAATCATACTGACTAAAGATTTCATTTCTTTTAAGTGCCACTTGGCTGAAAGATACCTCCGCATAATTTTTGCTCCGCAGATTCACTCCTTGTTTACATGTCAGTCTTGAATGAAATTGTTACCGTACGTTTTCTCCCCGTTCACTTCTCTTTCGTCATTTGCCGACTCCACTCCAAGTTCTTTGCAGGGCAGGGACTTTCACCCTAAAACTAATACATCGGGATCCTGAATTTTTGCAAAAAAGATTTCTGTATTAGCTTGCTTCAATGCCTATGTCCACATTTGCAGCTTGGCAGCATGTTTTGTTGAAGAGGCGTCTGTTATATGACTGTACAAATCAAAATGCGGTTACTGAGATACGACGCGTTCGTGATTGGGGCTGGCTAGAACCCCAATACATATGGGAATTACGACATCCAATCACTGAAAATGAAGCACAGCTGCAGATGTGCCCTTAATTTTATTGGAACTAGTAGGCGCGCGTAAAAAAACAGTTTTGTAGTTGCTACAAAATATTTTGTCAATTTAGTACCTAACAAGCATTTTTGTGGTGAACACCAAATATGTTGCAGTGTTCGTTAAGTTCTTTGTTGGTGATAACAACATAATAAAGTTACCAAAAAAATTGTGAACACTACAAAATATTTGGTATTCACCACACATTTATTTGGTATGATGTATAGTAAGAAAATACTGTTACAGATGATTGATGGTTAGAGATGATGGTTTATCGCGGGAAAAGTTGACTGTTTGATGGATTTCAATACACGTCCAGTTTACCAGAAGATTACTGGCTTTAGCTTGCACGTGGAGCTGTTGCCCTATTTGACTGAGCCAATAAGAATCCCGATATCGTAATATTGGATGCCTGGTATTGGTCTGCAGACAGCTACGTTGTGTCAGTGTTTTCAAGGCTATCTTGGCACAAAACATTTTCGCGATATACCATCATCTCTATTGATGGTACATAGCGAAAAGGTTTTGTGGCAACATATCATTGAAAACACTGTAGTTCATTTAACATACATGATTGGGTGATGTAGCCTACGTCTACCGACCAATAACAGACATCAAATATTACATTTTCTAGATTCGTATTGGCTCAGTCAAATAGGGCAACAGTTCCAAGTACAAGAGAATGACAGTAACATTTTTTTAAACTGAACGTGCGTAGAAATCCAGCAACAGCCAAGTTTTCCCGCGACAAACCATCATAAGGGACCCCTGTTTTTCGCGTAAAGAATTTTGCCCCAGTTTGTTTCAGTGCCTTACGTGCACATCTGCAATTTTGCTTCATGGTTATTGGCAGCGTGTCTATGTGAAGAGCCGTATCTTATTTGACTGAGCCAATTACAATAACGTTCCTGCAACACCACACGTCTGTGATTTGCCGGTAGAATATCAAGGCTGATGAGAGTTAAAATATCCAATCACTGACCACATTATCAGAACTGCAGTTGTGCACATGGGGCACAGAAACAAAGTGAGGCAAAATTATTTTCGCGAAAATTAGGGGTCCCTAACCATCATCTCTAAATATTCTGTAGCCAATACAAAACTTCTTTTCTGTGTGTAGAAATATTTTCGCTAAAACTCAGGGTTCCTGCTAACAGGGAAGGAAGATTGCAGGCACACAATAGCCAGGAAAACAACACAAGTTTGAGGCAAGGACGGCAAGTCTATTCATTGCACGCTTATCCTCGCATGAAGGGGGACACATTCAAGGTCGTGTCACGTGACAATATCCTGTGACGGTCGACGTCTTGCATCGTCCGGCGTGGCTAGGGTATCGTCGCGGCTGGTTGAGAGCTTGCCTTCGAAGTCCTTGCGAACTCCTCCTCTCCTTCTCCTCGCTAGGCTCGTCAACCCCGGCTGAGTTATGGGCCGGCTCTCGACGGCCACAAAAAAAGACGGGCTGCTGAATTTTCAGGGAAAGTGTGGAAAAAAATTAATTCTTGAGAACTTCCTCCAGGGAGGGTCTGTTAATTACCGCGCGCAGTACTCAAGCATGGTTCCTCTCCAGCCGGGCCTAGGTGATGAAGGGGGGGGGGGGTAATAACGTAATGAAGGAGACCAGACTGGCTCAGAGGAAGTGGACGTCGGTGTGTGTGACGTCATAGCTTTTCCTGTGTCGGTCAGTCTTCCTCGCAACACCGACACTCGTCCTGCTTCTCTTACCACACGCAACACTATTGTGCTGGGATCACAACAGCGCGGCGGACGCGACGCGAATAAAATAACTTGTCAGCGTCGAGCGAGGCGAGCTGATGTCACAGAATCCTCGACGCTGATTGGCTGTCAAGTTTAGTTATTCGCATCGCGTCCGCCGAGCTATTGTGGTTCTAGTATTACAATTGGCCGGAGTTATGAGGAAGTGAACCAAACCATATAGTAATTTATTTTCGTAACATTTAAAGAAACATACGAGCCCAGAAAAGCATATTAATATTTACATACACACAGTAAACGTTTACCTTGACTATCTCAGTTGGATTGAACTATGCTTTGTATCCCTTTTGTATAATTCGGTGCAACTATTATTATTATTAATATTAATTTTATTATTGATCAACATGTTCACATCTTTTAACAATCAGCACTGACAGAAAGGTGGGTACAGAAATAAAAGTATAAATAAAACTGAAATAATGTTGACAGTATACAGGAATTTCACAGAAACCACAGACCAACTAAGCAAGGCGATTCGTCATTAAAAATGAGAAGTTGCCAGCATTACTGATATGCCTACTTACCTCAAAGTGGGTGCAAATAAACCCTGAAAGTCAAAATAGTTTATTTAGGAATATTGAATGACAACATTTATTTAGTCTTATGATAAATGAAAAATACTAAAGGTAAGTCAGGTTGCTAAGTAATATGCGAGTAACTTGTTTTGAATAATAAATAAATAAATTGGGGAAATCTTTTTCTGAAATGTGTTTGTCATAAAGATAAAAAATGTCGCCATTTTCAAAATATTACATAATTATGAACGAAATATACAAAAGTCAATGCAGGTTTGTATGCAGTATATGTGTACCAAAATTGATAAAAGAATGAAATATATTAATCCTAAGATATATAGTATTATTATAGGCCTACAAAAATATAAAGACGGCCGTCATTTTGAAAATATGCACACAGGATAAATGAAATACTCAAAGGTCAAGTAAGCTTTGCGTGTAGTATATGCGTACCAAGTTAGGTTAAATTTTGAAAAAAAAAAAAAATTATTTATATATACAATTCTATGCTAAAAACATAAAAATGACTGCCAGTTTCAAATATGAACACGGACAAAAAGAAATACACAACAGTAAAGTCAGCTTCGTATGTAGTATATGTGTACAAAGTTTGGTTAAATTTTGAAAAATATTTACTAAGATATATAATACTATGCAAAAATATTAAACATTAACGCCATTTTGAAATATGAAAAGAGGTAAAACGAAATACACAACAGTAAAGTTAGTTTTGTTATGAACACAAAGTTTGGTGAAATTCTAAAAAAAATATTTCTTGAGATATGTGACACTATGCTAAAAATATCTAAATGGCCGCCTTTTTGAAAATATAAACACAGGATAAATAAAATACAGAAAAGTCATTACAGTTGAGTATGTAGTATGTGTACCCAGTTTGGTGAAGATCTGAAAAATATTTCCTAAGAAATGAGATACTATGCTAAGAATTTAAAAATGACCGCCATTTTGAAAATATTAACACAGCATGAATTAAACCGAAAAGTTTCAAGTCAGCTGTGTATGTAGTGTATGAGTACCAAGTTTGGTGAAGTTCTGATAAATATATCCTAAGATATGTGATACTTTGCTAAAAATATAATAATGGCCGCCATTTTGAAAATATACATACAGGATGAATGAAATACACAATGTTCAATTTAGCTTTGTGTGTAGTACATACGTACCAAGTTTGGTACGTTCTGATAAATGTAACCTAAGATATGTGATAATATGCCAAAATTATAAAAATTGCCGCCAATTTGAAAATATGAGCACAGCATGAACTAAATGTACAATAATCAAGTCAACTTTGTACGAAGTAAATGTGTACCAAGTTTGGTGAAGTTCTGAAAAATCCTTCTAATATATGTGATACTATGCCAAAAATATATGAATGGCCGCCATTTTGAAAATATGCACAATTGATGAGCGAAGTACACGAAAGTAAAATCATCTTTGTATAAAGTATGTGTGTACTAAGTTTGATACAATTCTAAAGTATGGTTCCTTAAAAGTCTAGTTTGACCAAAAATTTTAAATGCCGCCATTTTGAAAATATGAACATAACGTAAACGAAATATACAAAAGTCAAGTTAGGTTGCAAAGTTCTATATGTGCACAAAGTATAATGAAATTTGGTCTACTGGTTTAAAAGATTTTAGGGACACACACACACACACAGAGAGAGAGAGAGAGAGAGAGAGAGAGAGAAAGAGAGAGAGAGAAAGAGAGAGAGAGAAAGGTGATCTCACAAGCCTACTTTTTTCCTTCAGAAACTAAGCTAATAAGGCTGACTATATATAGGGCACTATGTACTGTACGTAACCGTCATATTATGAGACTAACGAGTTATTCAATACCGAATTTTAATACTTTAATTTATCCACAAAACGGAAAATGCGTGAAGTAAAATGAGCAAAGGCTGGCTTACACCTTGCCCCCTTGTTAAATTTAAAAGAGATGGCCAGCTTTAAATTGCGTACAACATTTGTATCGACAGGATATTACAAGACTTTAAGACGACTTAATTGAGTTATGTAATCTATGTAACAAAATGGTCCCCTATGGCCCATTATTTTCGTGCGAAACCCACGTGAAGCTTGGACCTAACGGACCAAGTGTAGCGCGTAGGAAATACTGCGTTTGTTATATCCTAGCGGACAGAAGATGTTTGATATTTTTACTGTAAACATCATGTTCTGATTCACATAACCGTAACCAGCACGTTGTCCCTGGCACTCTATTGTTGCAGCTGAAGCTGCATTAGTATTTTGAAGAACCGTTTTTGTTACTCAATAATTCATTTTCAAATCTTCTAATATTCTGACGGTACAAATGTTGTATGCAATTTAAAAGTGGACGTAACTTTTATTTCCGTACAAGTGAAGGGTGTCAGCAAGCATATGCTGCGGGTTTGTCGGTTCCAACGACATCAAGTAATCATCTTCTGAGTTTTATAATTTTACGTTAATCAGCTTCGAATTTGTGAGGAAATTAAGTTTTCATATGCGATACGCGAAGAACTCTTAGTCCCCCAATATAACTTTTACCATCAATATGCACATATTCACTGATTTATTTATTTTGCCCGTGGAATCACCTGCCTTGTTTGTGTTTTTTGTGAACATCATGTATTTACATTACAAACAGAAAAGTTCATATTGTAGCAATAAATATGTTCTTAAAATCAGACAGCGTGCACAACAGATACGCCTGCGTGTATAAATAAAAATGGTAATAATCTGGTTTCTTACATTTCGTGTTCTGTTCATACACAGGTTTAAATACCATAAAAGAAAAGTTTATGGAGATGCGTCTCAATTTTATTACTTTTGTTGACTAGGAATTTAATCCTACTGTGTCAAGAACATTCGATTTTTTGAAACTAGCCGAATTCCAGATGGAATTTCCCATCGGAAACATGTCAGAAACAATTTATTTTCTCAAATGTTATAATTGTGTAAGCAGCTCTGTTCGTGTTCTCTTTTCTACCCTTTGGTCAAAATGTATTTTTATTAGGTAATTACTTTCGAAGTTCTCCAGAATCCGAATACCAAATGCCACGTTTCTAACATCAAAAACGATGACCTTTCACCCCCTATTTAACCCCTTAGCGGATGCTTACGAAAATACAAACGTTTTATAAGGAAATCATGCAAAATTTCATGCTTCTTGATAAATGAGTTTAAGCTGTGCTTTGTCTATCAGTAAGTCAGGGTTACAAATCTCATGGGGAAGATTAATTTTTATACATTTGCCAGGAAATTTTCCACGTTAGTTTGGGAGTATTTCCCTTTTATTACCTGCGTTATAAAATGTAGTACACACATGTTCAGTAAAAGGTAAATGTATTTATCTTCTCTCGCATGTACGGAAATTTTAACTATTTTTTCAACATACTGCTAGACTGGCGGTGGCTTCAAGCAATTATATTCTGCTGGTAAGAACTTCCAAGTTCTAGCCAGCGTCGTTGGCTGTCTTGCAGCCTTCAAGGACGAGAGATGGCGTAGTGGATAAAGTTGCCTATTATAACCTGTTCCGTCTCAGCCAATAAAATTTTACTGCTCTTCAACATCAGCAAGAGCTAATGCCCCGCGCGATGCAGGAACTGACTCATTAACTCGTGGCCCACACAACATCTAGCCGGTAATTAATCTCCCGTTTCAAAGCAGCGCGCGCAAAATATGTCAGTGGCAGCTAGAAAACTACGCACGGACGACGTGTTATATACAAGAGCTTCACGAGGGACTCAAACCCGCACGCGAGGTATGCCATATCGCCAACTAATCCACGGATGTATCAGCGAGCTGTGTGGAGGTTAAAAATGAAGGGGGTGAGCAATCAGCTCTTACGAAAAGTATCAAGCCTGATAACTATGGGCCTGAAATATTCGGGTTTTATTTTGGACAGAAGCTGGAATTCTAACTACTGTAAGTCTGTGAGAGCTTCACAATTAGTCCATGACTTATTGTACAACTTCTGTAGAGTGCCTAGTCAATGATGAAGATGCAACTAAATGCAGGCCCAATCATGTGATATCACTGTGGCAACGAGCAGCCAATGAGAAACTACTATTTCCTAAAATACACATATATTCTTGGAGGCTAGTCTAAAGGTCAGTTAACGCGACAATTTCTCCGGTCTCTACACGTTATCAAAGTCAACTTATTTTTCGCGAAGAGTTTTTCGCACAATTTAGATTTCAACGACCGAACGTGACCATCCACAGATGAAATTGGCTCATTGGTAGAAACATGCAAAATTCGCGTTATTTTCTGACAGTTGACTAGACTCCAAGTGACTATAGGCTAGTTCGACGTCTCCCGTTGGCTGATATTGTCGTGACTTGCCGCGGAGAATGCTTACACGGTAGATAGACCAATCTCTTTAACGACGTAACACACGTAAATGACAACACATAAAGGTTCGTGGCCAACTGAATAGCAGATTATGGTATGTTATGTATAGGAAAGTGAAGTTTTGTCTGCTACCAAATGATAACGCGATTTTTGCATGTCTCTGTTCATTGGCCGTGTGTATTTGTAGGGAGTCCTTTCTCATTTTGCTTAGCTAATCAGAACATGGGTTACTACGACACCGTGTCTGTGATTCGCCGGTAGAGACCAACACCTGTATAATCAATAACGGCCTTATCACTAAACTGGACATGAGCTAAAATGATTTAAAAAGCAACCAGTCATGACACCTCGTCGGGAAAACCAGGTGTCCCTACCGAAAAAATTAGCATTTTCACTGACCCGTAGGCTAGCCTCCAAGAATATATATACTCTCAACCAAATAGCAGCTGTTCATTGGCTGCCGCGGGCCGTGGTGGCCGAGGGGTCAGACCTCTCGCCTCCCACCAAGACGATCCGGGTTCAATTCCCGGTGGGGTCGGTCCCCGGATTTTCGCATGTGGGAATCGTGCCGGACGATGCCGCTGGTCGGCGGGTTTTCTCGGGGATCTCCCGTTTCCCCGCCCATTCATTCCGGTGCTGCTCCATACTCGCATCGTGTCACCCCCCACCGGGATGGGGGGCAACCCACCGGGAATCGAACCTGGATCGCCTTGGTGGGTGGTGAATGCCGATACTTGGGATAATTACGTAGCACACAAACGGTTTTTAACATTTTCAGCTGGTCTATAAGTTTAAGAGTGCGTGGTAGATAAATAAACGCTGAAAACATCGATTGATTTCTACGCTTTATCCGAAGACAATATGGATAAAATACTCAATGGCAATCCTAATATAAGGGAATTTGCCAACTCTATGACTAAATCTTTATCCAAAATTACTAATTCGTTACGCGTGATCTCTTGCGCCGCAGTTAAATGCACGAGGTTCCGGCGTCAGAGATTGTGCCTCAGAAGTTCGTAACACTGGAAACAATTTTGTTTAAAACGTTGGTCAAAACTATTGTCTAGGATTACTATTTGTTTCAAGAAATTTACAGTTGTAAATTATTGCTTGTAGCGTTATATTATGTACCATACGCCCTCTTAAAGGAAAAGGTTTTTTTCACTATCAGGTGACGTGAGAAGTTTAGGTGCGGAATTTGGCCTGATATGGTTACTGAGCAAGTGTTGATGCGAACTATGAAGAGTAGTGGTGGTCTGACATTGGGTCGAGGGATTCCATTTTCCAATATTGCTAACTGGGTGCACTCAATGCCTGCATCCTAAAGGATAGTGGATGCAGAGCAGGAATTCACATGTGTGGTTTCCACCTCCTCAGAACAGCACGTAGACTTGCGAGAGTCTCGTCAGCATCGTGATGCAAAATGTGCTCTTTGAAAGAACTGTGCAATGGGAGAGTGCATGACTGGATTTATTTGCTTGGACATACTCCATTGCGAAATAAATTACTGTCAAAAGAAAACTAAAAATAAGACACGAAAACATAAATAAGCAGAGTATGCTTTAGTCATCAGGATACATACACAACGTGAAATTCCAAAACTGAAATCGGGTCAGATAAAACAAGGAACAAACAGAAAATAAATGAAATAACAAAAATTTAAAAAAGAAACTTAAGTTGACATGCGACACAACGATGAGACGAAAGAAAAACGCTATATATATATATATATATATATATATATATATATATATATATATATATCAGACACTAACATAAATACAGCACACAACGGTGAGACAAAACAAAACACAAAGATATCAGACATCATTTGTGTAGTTTGTTGGTTTTTCTGTTTGTGTCTGATATCTTTGTGATTTGTTTCGTCTCATCGTTGTGTCGTTTGCTGTATTTCTGTTAGTGTAATATCTACTACGTTTTTGTTTCATCTCATCATTGTGTTGCATGTCAACTTAGGTTTATTTTTTAGATTTAGTGATGCAAAAGATGTTAAGTATTTCATACTCTGGTTACGGGAACATGATCCATTCGAGAGAGCATCGCCTCAGCTTGCATTTCTTTCTACTGGCATGTTAGCTGACGAAAGTGTAAATTGTGACAAAGCATTGCAAGCTGGTACTACTGTATTGAAGGAAATTGACGATATGAAATTTAGTGAAATTAAAATGAAACGTAAGTCCCTGGCTAACATAACAAGATCAGTGACAGTTCATGACAAATCAATCAGTGTCAACCCAAACCAACTTTTTCACCGAATTGTGTGCACTGTGAGGACAGAAGACCAGCTGTCTAAGATCTTAAAACTTGAACTTTCTGCAAACCCTGCTTCCCTATTTGATGAAGTCTTAACGAGAAAGGGCACAAAATCATCCATTGTGCCAGTTCTGTCAACGCTTTCCACCCAACCAACAGAAAACTTTTCTTCAAGGCAGTATATAGCATACATAATCGATGGTGGATATCTTATTCATCGTGTTGTAAGACCGCATACAGCGACATTAAAAAAATGCCAGCGGTATACTTCATTTATAACATAATAATACGGTCAAGCCCATGTAGTACTTGATGGGTATGGTGAAGGACCAAGCATAAAAGACAAGGAACAATTGCGTCGACCAGGAAAAACTTGCCACATATATGTAGCCGCGGAAGGTTCTGTGTATGTCACACTTGGACAGACTTAATTTCTTTTGAATAATAACAACTAAATGCGGCTCATCTCCCTGGTGAGCCATCATTTGCAGAGCGCAGAGTGCAGGGTATTTCAGGCTAACGCACGTGCTGAAGTGCTAATTGCGTCAACAAGTAAGTTTACGATTTCGTTTTCAGTGTTGCTGAAGATATTCTTCTTCGCTATTTATTTGGTGTATTTAATATAGTAACACCATCAACTGATACGTAATTAAAAGGTAGTTACTCTTTTCTATAGTATACACGGAGGAAGCCGCAACGGGACAGCTAGTTTTCCATATGTCGAAAACGGCAAAAATGTTTTTGCGATTATTTTTATGTATGTAAATCTTTGCGCAGAATCTGTTAAATGGTACAAGCGTGTACAATAAATAGGGACCCTTGTTATTCGCGAAAAAAAAATTGTGCCTCACTTTGTTTCCGTGCCTTACGTGCACGTCTGCTGTTCTGCTTCGTGGTCAGTGATTGGATATTTTAACTGTCACGACACTTGGGATTCTACCCGCAAATCACAGACGTGTGGTGTTGCAGGAAAGTTTTTGTAATTGGTTCAGTCAAATGAGATACGGCTCTTCACATAGACACGCTGCCAATAACCATGAAGTAGAATTGCAGATGTGCACGTAAGGCACTGAAACAAACTGGGGCAAAATTATTTTCGCGAAAAAACAGGGTCCCTAACAACACACCTTTCACTTTAATGTTACGTCGTACAATCATTGGCGTACCCAGGGGGTGGTTTTGGGGGTTCAAATTACCTCCAAAATGTCAGTTTCCTTATCTGATTACTGTATTTTACATTACCAAAAGGTAAAATATACTACAAAAACAACAAAAATATTAATAAAATAAGTTAATATTACATTTTGAGACGTCAAACATAGATGAAATAGAAACATTTACGCAAGATGAGAGTTCGAAAACCCCTCCGAAAAATATTTCTAGGTACGCCCATATGCATACAATAATAGACTCGCTGCTGAATATCTCATAGAGGAAAGTATTCGGCGAGAAGGCTGCGTGCTAGTTCAGTGAAGGTTGTACCTAGAGGCCTGGGTGAGACTTGTTGCGTGTGTTATGTCGTCCTTATAATACTTCCGCAGTTCTAGACCTGGAACACTCAACATACCTTCACCCAGGCAGCAGCATCCACACAGCGCTCGTCTCACGGAAGTGCAGTGAAACACGCCAACCTGTGTTTTGACATGGGACACGATGTCAGATATGTGTAGTCTCGTACATTGAGGACACGCAACACCAGAGAACTCTGCAAGTTTCACTTCCTCGCCAGTATGCAGAGAACAACCTCCTTCATACCCACTCATTATCACTCTCTCCGTCACAATTTGTTACTTTTAACTAGCTTCTCTAATCACCATGTCTGCATATATAGGGCGGGAATGTGTTTAATGAATAATTTATCTCTCATGGCTTGTTAAAAAAAAAACTCGCTGTGTTGCACGTAAGGAAGATCCGCTTGTTTTTAAACCAAAACACGTTCCTGTGGCTTACGCGGGATTCGAACCTGCTGCTTCGTGCTGCGGAGACGTAAGGGACGTCAAGGGTGTTTGTAACTAGTTCTTCTATTCCGTTTTAGATTTTTTGAAACCAGCGCAGGTCATTATCATAAATAGTAAGGAGTTGCTTTCAAGAATGCCATACAGGGTCATACTCGTAAAGAACGAGACTTCTTACATTGGACTCATGCTAACGAACTAACACAAAAGATAATCCAATGCCCTGAGGTCGAATATAAAAGAGAAATCAGTCCGTGATGTTGGCCATAAAAATACATTCTACTAAGGTCGCATCTGCAAGGTATTCCAGTTCTCTGAGAGCGTACATATACAGTAAAAAATTTCCTGAAGTTAGAACATCAGAGAGAATCAATTTTCCTGTGGTCGGACATAATTAATTACTCAGTCGTTTGATGTTAGACATAATTAAGTGGCCTTTCCACATGACGTCAGGCACTGAAGAAAATCCACTCCCTGAGACAAAGGAATCCATTTTCCAAAGCATTGAAAAATATTTTTTTGGGAGTCTTCCCTGCCTAATTAACTTACAGTGAACACGGAATAACTTTTGGAGACCACAGAATGGGGATAACACCTAGAAAAACAATTTAATATTGACATGATTCTTCAGAAATATTTTTGCACCAAATGCAACCACGTAAAGTAGTAGTTCCTTACGTATTTCAATTTTATAATTATTGAGTTTTTATAATGCAATATTTTCAAACGCCGCCATTGAAAACACGTTCTTATTGGCTAGCACGTGTATGACGCAATTGGACAGTTGTTTTTGCTTGTCTCCCGTACGTCAGGCATTATAGGAGACTTAAAGCTAACTCGTAAAATCTGCTCGTTGCCAATGCATGCACCGTTACTGTTGAACATGTTCTTAGTTAATAACAAAGGTTTCACTGGTACCGAGTTCAGAGAAGTGAAGACAGCAAGCTAGGTCTCGCACATTGAGACATTCAAGTGATAGGTTTGAGTTTATGACAGTTCAATTCAGACGCCTGAGTGATGATTACTTACTACGAATTCATTTTATTGTGTCAAATCCGCTCAATAATAATTAATGTTGGTTTAAAGCCAACCGTATTAAGGCCTCGCTCGTTAGTTTTGCAGTGGTTTCGAAAATATATTTTTTTAACGCAAATTTATTTATGTATCAAAAATTCATTCTGGCAGTTTTAACACTTATATATCATCGTTTGAATATGAATTTTTCTGTTACAATACACCAAACTGATATTTAGATATTTGCCCCTGAAATTTAACATATTTTGTTGTCAAAATAAGCCAAAATGAAGCAAAATAATTTTTTGCTAGCACACGATACATTATATTTTAAAAAACGTTCTGGCAAAATTGTGTATTGTATGACTGTACAGAGTCTTAAATTTTTTCAAAGTATTTGATTAAAAAGTATTTTGTTTGGTTATTTGCAATTGTTTGAATTAAATGAAAGATCACGGCCTTAGGGTCGCATACATCCAACAAGTGAATCTACCGTCTACCGAGCTAACAATTTGAATGTTTTAAAGCAAACGTGCTGGCTCTTACAGAATTGTGATCTAGCGTCCGCGAAAATAATATAACAGATAAATTTATCTTTTTAAAAGAAAATTTTCATCCCAATTATTGTATTGTTGCTTGTGGGCGACCGTGAAAATTGCCGTAGCAGTGCTGCCATAACGTATTTCGCAAAACCCTGCTCAAATCTCGAATTATCGGCCAATGACAGGTGCCTTCAACTCGCCTATTGGCTAAGCTGTTTCTACAGGCGGGGCGACCACGCACTGTAACAGCAAAAACACAATAAATTATACATATGTATAGATTTGGTCGCAACTTAAAAGAACTTAAGAAAATCTATTCCCCTGAGGTCGAGAATGAAAGGAAATTTATTCCCCTGAGGCCGAACATTACAGAAAATATATTCCCCTGAGGTTGAGCATTACAGAAATTGTATTCCCCTGATGTCGAGAGTGAAAGAAAATTTATTCCCCTGAGGTCGAGCATCACAGAAAATGTATTTCCTTGAGGTTGAGCATTACAGAAATTGTAATCCCCTGAGATCGAAAATGAAAGGAAATTTATTCCCCTGAGGCCGAACATTACAGGAAATATATTCCCCTGAGGTTGAGCATTACAGAAATTGTATTCCACTGAGGTCGAGAATGAAAGGAAATTTATTCCTCTGAGGCCGAACATTACAGAAAATATATTCCCCTGAGGTTGAGCGTTACAGAAAATATATTCCCCTGAGGTAGAGCGTTACAGAAAATGTATTCCCCTGAGGTCGAGCATTACAGAAATTGTATTCCCCTGAGGTCGAGAATGAAAGGAAATTTATTCCTATGAGGCCGAACATTACAGAAAATATATTCCCCTGAGGTTGAGCATTACAGAAATTGTATTCCCCTGAGGTCGAGAATGAAAGGAAATTTATTCCCCTGAGGTCGAGCATTACAGAAAATATATTCCCCTGAGGTTGAACGTTACAGAAAATATATTCCCCTGAGGTTGAGCGTTACAGAAAATGTATTCCCCTGAGGTCGAGCATTACAGAAATTGTATTCCCCTGAGGTCGAGAATGAAAGGAAATTTATTCCTCTGATGCCGAACATTACAAAATATATATTCCCCTGAGGTTGAGCGTTACAGAAAATATATTCCCCTGAGGTTGAGCGTTGCAGAAAATGAATTCCCCTGAGGTCGAGAATGAAAGGAAATTTGTTCCCCTGAGGCCGAACATTACAGAAAATATATTCCCCTGAGGTTGAGCGTTACAGAAAATGTATTTCCCCTGAGGTTGAGCGTTACAGAAATTGTATTCCCCTGAGGTCGAGAATGAAAGGAAATTTATTCCTCTGTGGCCGAACATTACAGAAAATATATTCCCCTGAGGTTGAGCGTTACAGAAAATGTATTCCCCTGAGGTTGTGCGTTACAGAAATTGTATTCCCCTGAGGTCGAGAATGAAAGGAAATTTATTCCCCTGAGGCCGAACATTACAGAAAATATATACCCCTGAGGTTGAGCGTTACAGAAAATATATTCCCCTGAGTTTGAGCGTTACAGAAAATGAATTCCCCTGAGGTCGAGAATGAAAGGAAATTTATTCCCCTGGGGCCGAACATTACAGAAAATATATTCCCCTGAGGTTGAGCGTTACAGAAAATATATTCCCCTGAGGTTGAGCGTTGCAGAAAATATATTCCCCTGAGGTTGAGCGTTACAGAAAATGTATTCCCCTGAGGTTGAGCGTTGCAGAAAATGAATTCCCCTGAGGTCGAGAATGAAAGGAAATTTATTCCCCTGAGGCCGAACATTACAGAAAATATATTCCCCTGAGGTTGAGCGTTACAGAAAATATATTCCCCTGAGGTTGAGCGTTACAGAAAATGTATTCCCCTGAGGTTGAG
>PNEQ01092227.1:76989-140381 GCA_003012365.1 Medauroidea extradentata
ATTCCCCTGAGGTCGAGAATGAAAGGAAATTTATTCCCCTGAGGCCGAACATTACAGAAAATATATTCCCCTGAGGTTGAGCGTTACAGAAAATATATTCCCCTGAGGTTGAGCGTTGCAGAAAATGAATTCCCCTGAGGTCGAGAATGAAAGGAAATTTATTCCCCTGAGGTCGAACATGAAAGGAAATATACTCCCTAAGGTTAGATATAAAACATTTTCCATTCCTCATAGTACCAATATTGAACTAATTTTTCTGATTACGGTGGCAAAGGAACCTATCAAAGTTCATCCACATGTAATAATTCCTTTACTTGTCAAACAATAATAACAGTGAAATGTACACGATTTACCAATTTTTTATCATGTATCATCGCTCTTGTATCGTAACTAGTGACGGTGTTATCGCGGGAAATGTTGAACGTTTGCTAGGCTTCAACGTACTGTAGTAACTTCCGACGTTTATATTTTCCTAACTGTTGAGTCGCTATATTACTGTATCAATCGTAAAGCTGGTGCGCCACGACTGAAGGTTTGTGATTGGTCTGTAAACAGCTAGACTGCGCCACTAATCGTTGTCCAGTCATACATGCCACAGGACGCTGTACTTATTTGGAGAATAAGCTGGCAGAAAATATTCACCACCGCCATATCTAATTATAGACATTGCAGAATTTCCAAGTTTGCTCGCTCTCGACCGCACGAACAATTATCGTATACGAAAAAATAGAGTGAGATATTTTGGTAAGCGCTCAACATCGAGGTCTTTAACGCTGGTGAGCGGTGATATGAGGTGAGTATGGAGCAAAGCTGGAATGAAGGGACGGGGGAAACGGGAAATCCCCGAGAAAACCCACCGACCATCGCATCATCCGGCAGGATTCCCACAAGCAAAAAATCAGGGGACTGACCCCGCCGGGAATCGAACCCGTATCGCCTTGGTGGGAAGCGAGTAGTTTGACCACTCGGCCACCGCGGCCCCGTTGAAAAAATAGAGAAACGAATAGCGTTCGAGTAAGGTAACTGAAGGTAGAACATTTTATACTGAACAGGTCACGTGGGAACTTTTAACTGGGCACTGTAGAACCATCATATATATTATATTCTACAAGTAACGACATTTTCGGTAGAAATTGTTTGCTTTCGAACTGTGCTTTTCTCCAGACTCATGAAAATCTCGTTTTAATGCAACACACGATAAACGTAGAACCACAGATTTCTGATAAAAATAATTTTCCAATGACTAGTTTCAATACCTTACATGCACACCTCCAGCTGTGATTCATGGTTATTGACACAGAATGTTTATGCAGAGGTGTGACTCAATTTATGTGACTATGCCAATCGGAATAAGGTTTCAACACCACACGTATGTGATTATCGGGTAGAATTCCTTAAACGCAGAAATTAAATCATCCAATCACTAGCCATGAAACAGAACTTCAAGAAGTGCGCTTGATACGTTGAAACCAGTTGGTGCAAAAACTCTTTTCACAAAAAAAAATCAATAGCTTAAGATATACGGTATTAAAATATTCAATCATGTCATTGATAGGGCCCAGTAGTTTTCGCGAAAAGATTTTTGCCCCACTTTGTTTCAGTGCCTTACGTGCACACCTGCAGCTCAACTTCATGATTATTGGCAGAGTGTTTTAGTGCAGAGATGTTATTCATTTGACTGTGCCAATCAGTACACGGATAACAGTGACACGCCACGTCTGTGATTTGCGGGTTTAACATCCGCACGCTGGGTGTTACGGCATCCAATCACTGATGCAGGTGCGCACGTAAGACACTAAAACAAAGTGCTGCAAAAATATTTTCGCGAAAACTACCGGGCTCTAGTCATAGTGCATAAAAAAGTGGCTGTACAAAGCGGACAAAATTCTGTAACAGCTATGCTATTCTAGATATACAGAAACAGGGAGCAAACCGAGTGTCTAACACCAAAAAACATAGCCCTACATTCTAAAGATGTCAACCACGGATATTATCCCCCTCCCTCTTTTTTTACCATATATGTTCCAGAAACGGCTTCAGTAGCCCTGAAAAAAAAAACGTTTAAGGCTAGTGACTGGTACCCGCAAAACGGCTTTGGCTACCCCTAGTTGTACATTAATGGCCGCCAACAATTGCAAGGGGACAAAGAGGGCAAATGCGTAGGGACAAGGGACCAAAAGGGTCTCGGTTTCGGTCGAATCACTTAAACAATATTCATTCTATTAACGCAAACACACAGACATTTAATGTATGTATTAATAGTGATGGACGTTAAAAGTGAGGAAACACGACAGAAAAGTAGTTTGCAGGCCGTGAAGAATTACTGTCGTACGGGCGAGGAAATCCTGCCGAGGGCACTGTGTACAGTAGTGAACAAGCAACAATGCGTAGTGCAACACGCCTTGGCGCCACACAAGATACGTGCTGGAGGAGGTGGGAGGGGGGTGGTAATTACCCCGCTTGCAGTAAGCATGCCAGAGCGCGTGTGTGCCGCCTCGTTAGTACAGTAATAGGCGTGCTGGCCTGCCCAGTGTTCGTTTCTGCAGTTGCTGCAGTGTATGTGTGTCTGTCTAGGCGCCTAGCACACACTATCTCTCAACACGCTCACACACATCTGCATAACGAGCGCTTCCTCGCAGTTACTACCGGCTTTGTGCGGAAACTAACCTGCTAGAATTACCCTCATGCGTTGTTACTTTGCACTATTGAGACGGCGAATTAAAACAATCCAAGTCCAGAAAAAAATTGTTAAGGAGAAGTATATAAACGAAAAAGTAAAATACCTACTGTGATCACGTCAATCAGTAGACAGCAGATGTTGTGTCCTCGGCTTGAATGCAATAACAGTCGGGTGGACACGTCTAGCTTTGATTGAAAATACACGTTTTCGCTATATTTTTAATGGCTCCAGTAGTTGTCTTATTAAAAGTGCATGGCCTTATATTCGTGTGTAACTAACCTTACATACAAAATACGTTTAGCTCATTTCCGGATTTTTATGGAAATTTTTATTTTTGAAAGTTGGCTTCTCGATTATTGTATCTATAAACTATCCTCAGCGAAGGTCACTTTGCTAGTTTATAGTTTCCCAATGCATCGATTACGTTATTATCTGTGAGTTGTCAAGCTTGCTCAAATATAGCCCCTTTTTATTATTTCAATTCCCGTGTTAGTAATAACGTCAACAAAATTTTGAAACAATAGTTCCAAGGGAACCCTGATTACGTGAAATGATTTCTGCACACTTTGTTTGAATGTCTTGCGTGTACATCTGCAGCCCTACTTCGTCAACAATGACTGTATGATTATAACTGTCAGCATCTTGGGGTTCTCTACCAGCTAATCTCACAGTGAAATAAGTGACGCCTCTACGCGACAACACCCGTTAAGGGTGTTCAAGTGCGATAAAGTCATAATTTTATATTTATATGAAATAGTGTTAGTTATATAGACGATACTTGTGAGTGCAGTTTCCTCTTACGAAACGATTTTAACTGGCGTAGTTTTCTCATAACGGTGCGTCAAAGTCAAAATTTGCATGTTCTGCTGCCATGCAAACAGTGAAAACCAATTGACCACGGTCGTAGAAGAACTGGTAGGACACTCGCCTGGATATTTGACCCCCTTGTTGTTTGGCTGCAGTTCACCAAGTTACCGAGAATATTGTGTTTTATTGGCGCTGATGTTAGGGCGGTCGGACTAAACTCCGCCCACTTACTTTCCGTTAAGATAAACAATTTATTAAAACGAGTTGTTTACCAATTTATGAAATACTTTCTTCGCTCACAAATTTAAGAAAAGGCTCCAGCAATCTTTATTTAATTTATAAATTTAATAATGGAAAAAAGTGGACGGAGTTTGAGTCCGACCGCCCGGAAAACAGCGCCAAAAAGTACGGCATTCTCGGTAACTTGACGAACTACATCCAAACAACAAGGGGGTCAAGCAAAATACATTGGTAGATATGCGAGTGTCCAGACCTGTTCTTCTACGACCGTGTCAATTGACTAACGTACGTGAATTAATTCACAGTGAAATAACATACTATGAGCTACGTAATAAAGCATTTGAAAAAATCCCGCGAACAAGTTTTGTATTTTTAAAAAAATTGCCGTATTTGCAACTTTTTCTGTACTTTTCCGATTTTTTTTACAATTCCAAATATTACGTTATAGTTTTTTTTTATGTTTTATTTCATAGCTCGTGGGATGTAATTTCACAGTGAATTATATTCGTTAAGTAAGTCAGTTGGATTTTACTATTTGCTTGGCAGCGTAACAAGTAAATTTTGACTTTGACGCACCGTTATGAGAAAACTGTGAGAGCTAAAATTGTTTCATAAGAGTAAAAATGTACTCACAAGTATCGTCTACATAACTTACAATATTTCATAAAAATATAAAATTATGATTTTATCGCACTTGAACACCTTAAGAGCGCGGTTCACCTCAGTTTACAACGACTTTTTATATTTTATGTTTGTACCAGATATTTTTTTTATTATTATTTTAGACATAAATTGTGATTAAATCTTGTATCTCTCATAGTTGTCATAGTTTTTGCGTAATGTGTCGTAAACATCAAAATTTGCAATTCGCGGTTTTATGCACGCCACTAAAACCAACTGACATACCAAACCGAAAAAATTTACAGTGTATAACAATGTTGTAGGCTGTGATTTGACATTATATAAAAACAGGAAATATTTTTTAAAAAGTTGTTGAAATTTTGACATTTTTCATTAACGAAAACGCGACAACAATTGATGACGCGACGCGAACCCCGAATAGAAATTAAATCGATTTTATTCGAGTCAGAATTAAATTTTGCACCTAAATGTTGGTGAAATTAGTGAGTTGATAGCAAACTGAGTTTATTTATTTTAAAAGAATATTTTTTGTTGGTTAACATAAGCAAATCATAAACTTGATAAGAAAATGTGTTATTGTGTATTTCCGCACTTCGGAATGCCAGTGAGTATTTAACTTCCTACCTGCGCTTCAAGTGCGCTGCAGAGAGTTGCAATTATTCTTATTTTTTTACGAAACTATTAAAAGTACATTATATTTGTATATATTCGAAAAGAACACACACTTCAAACTATGTCGCTATAGTTTTAAAAATTTGACACGTTTATTAGAATAATCATTTTCGGGTCCTCAAAATGGCCAAAAAGAGCTTTTACAGACTGCCGTATCTGGAAAAATAACAACTGGATTCGAAAAACACAGGTACAGAAACAAGAGCTAGACTTTGAACTATGCTGTCCAAAAATAAAATAATGTGGTCACCGCTTAAAGTCCCATAGGAAAAAGAGGAAAATAGTAAAGCACTGCACGCCAGCTGAGTGGCTTGCACGTAGAGGCGATAATACATTACATACGTCGATTAGTGACACTCTTACCGCTCCTGCCTCACACACACAAACGCAGCCTAGGGAGGCCCCTTAAGGTTGTTCACATGACAAAAATTGAAAATTTTATATTTGCTTGACATAGTGTTAGTTTTGTAGGCGTTACTAGTGACTACATTTTCCACTTGTAGAAATATTTTATCTCTCATAGTTTTCCCATGGCGGCACGTCGAAGTCAGAATTTGCAAGTTACAGGAATATAGGTTTAACAAAAACCTAGTTACTTACTGGAATGAAATAATTTACACTGAAATTAGATATAATGGGCACTATGCTAAAAATTTAAAAAATCCGAATAGGACGAAAATTGCCTCATTTATGACAATTTTTAAAAAATACAAAATGACTTTGTTCAGTGTTTTTTAATCTTTGCCCATTATATCTAATTTCAGTGTAAATTATTTCATTCGAGTAAGTAACTAGGTTTTTGTTAAACCTATGTTCCTGTAACTTGCAAATTCTGACTTTGACGTGCAGCCATGGGAAAACTATGAGAGATGAAAAATTTCTACAAGTGGTAAATGCAGTCACCAGTAAGGTCTATAAAACTAACACTATGCCAAGCAAATATAAAATTTTTAATTTTTTGCCACGTGAACAACTTTAAAGAGTGCATTAGAAATAAACGGAAAAGTCTTAAATTCTGTAAACATCTGTGGCTGTCGTCCTAGATGTTAGTATGTACACGTAAATAATGTGATTGTGTATATATATATATATTTATTTATTTATTTATTTATTCATTTATTTATTTATTATTTTAGTGTTTCGACCCATTAAGGATCACAAAAAGCATTACATTTTCTGTTGTTCTTCTTACCTTGTCAGTATTTCTTCAATTTTTCACTATGTTGGGCTCGTCTTTCATCTGTCCATTTTTCTGTTATTCGCGGTTTGATTTCTGATGTAACTTCCCAGTCGTAGATCTTTGTCTGTATGTTTTGCGGTACAAACAATGCACTGTCAAAGTAATACGGTCATAACTCTAAAATTTTGGGTAATGAGTTTCGGCCATCACTGGAAAAAAGATGCTTCAATCATTTCGATATAAAATGATCATAAAATAGTTTAATAATGATAGTTTGATATATGCAAGGGTTAAACTTTCCCTCGTTGTGCAATAACATGACAATTAGTTCAAAATGGCTCTGGTCTATTTAAAGCTTATTCTTGGAAGAGATGTATTATATTTAAATTTAGGCCATCAATTTAAAAAAAAATTTAATTCTTACAAAACTTATCCAATCTTACATTGCTGTCCTTACAAATAGCAAATTTCTGACTTGCGGCTGTATGACTTTGATAGTGCTATATATATATATATGTGTGTGTGTGTGTGTGTGTGTGTGTGTATGTGTTGGTGTGTGTGTGTGTGTGTGCGTGAATTAGTATTTGTCGCGGTAGTCAAACTAGTGTTCGTAATATTCGTAATAACGATTTTTCAGTGTCGTGCCGCTTCTGTCCTGCTAATGTGTTTCCGGCTTAAGGGTTCGCAATGTGTAGAGCCGCGATTTTATGGCGAAAATATTTTTGCAACATTTGGTTTCGAAGCGTCATGTGCACACCTGCATCTCTGCTACATCGTCTGTGGTTGGATGATTTTACTCTCACTGGCCTTGGCAAATGACAGACATACAGACTCACAATAATCTTATTCTGATTGGTGCAGTCAAATGAGAAACGTGTCTGAACAAAGACACGCTGCCAACAACCTTGAAACAGAACTGCCGATGTGCACGTGAGTCAGTGAAACAAAGTGGGGCAAAAATCTTTTCGCGACAAAATCGTGGCCCTAGCAATGTGACATGAGTTAGCATGAGAGTGTATAGCAAGCTGTGTGGAGAAGGCAGGCAGGAACGTGTTCTCAGAGCCACGCTAGCAGCTAGCAAGCCGGTCTCACAAGGTTTCCCCGCAGAGGAAAGCGGGCTAATAATGGGGTAACATGAGCGTCTCGCGCGGCTGAGCTGCGAAATGTTTGTGTACGCTGTGAAGAATAAATTGTTTCACGGTCCGTTTACACGCCCACCTACAGTACATTAATGCGCGCCTGACCCACTACCGTACAAGTCTGCAGGCGAGGTAGACCTGGCGCCCTAACAACCCGGCTTCGCGCGTGCAGAAACTAACCTCCTTACCCTTCTGAACCCCTTGAGTAAGGTTAATTCTACTACAGGCTAGAAAATAAAACAGTGTTAAAGTTTGGCACAGGGAAAACTTCTGCCGCTTGAGCACTTGCATCGCTAACGGGTACGAACTGACCAATCACAAAGCTTTCCTGCATTTTAAGTTACGTAAAGTTGATGATTTAAAACGCGAAGTTAGTTTATTTTCCCTTTAAAATTAAGTTAAATTACTTATGTCAGTACCAAACCAATGTAAATTTAATTTTTGCTACAGATTTCGTATTTTTCTGGTCCATATGCGATAGCAGTGAAACTAGCGGCAGAAATTTTCCCTGTGCCAAACTCTCCCATAAGAAAACATATTTCTTTCCAACCTGCAGTAGTATTAACCTTATCTATACGCATTGGCATAGACTAATAAATGACGTGCTGCTAATAATAACAAAGCAGAGATGCAGATGTAAGGCATTGAAACAAATTGGTGTAAAATTATTTTCGCTAAAAATTAAGGTTTCTAGTTATGCTGTATGTAAGCACCCGCAGTTCCTGCGCTATTTTCTCGCAGTAGACTATACTGCAAGTTGTTGTATGATAGATCGACGTGTCTCATTGGCCTTACACGTCGTATCTGCCGCTAAGAGCACTTCTGGTTAATGATTCAAAGTTCTAAGGCAGGGTGACCAATCTTGTGTAAAGTGTCTCGCGTGTGACATCACACAACGTCCAGCAACCAATGAACTCAGGGATCGCCAATGTCCAGGAAGCCAATGAGGGATCGTACTCTAGTTTGTACAGAGAAGTGAAGTCTAGCCTATCAGCAAATAACAATTCGAATAGTGCACGTCTCTGGTTATAAGTAAACAAACGAATACGAATTTCTTAATACAGCGCGCGCAGCCCAAAATTAGCTTTAAACGAAAGCACGTATTACAGTACATGTAAATAATTTAGCCAAAAAAATTCTTACTTCTTGCTATAAACAAACATACACACAGAACATATTGAAATAGTTTTACGAATATGTAGTATGTTGTAAGCGAACATTGGAATTTTAATTTACTAAAGAGGTAAAATTAAAACTAAATTTTTTCCCGACAGCTGAGTGTTTCAGTTAATTATGAAACTAATTAAAACATTTTTCTCCCTGTAGAGTAAAATAACTTTTGCATGATCATCACTTGCTTGTTAGCGACGATTGCTGGTGACATTTTTGAGTTCCCGACGCTAAATTTTAATCAGCTGATTCGCTGACGGAATGTCTGCAATATTTACTACTACCAGTTTTGAGTTCGTGGTAGGGACTATTCAAACTTTTGCGTCCTAATTTGGAAAACAGCAGCCCACGCTAAGTAACTGGAATGTTCCCGTGAATAAATACACACAGAGATACATGATTTCAGCAAAAATTATTTTGCACCACCTGTTTCAATGCCTTGCTTGCAAAAACTGCGGTTCTGCTTCGTGGTGAGTGCTGACGGGATGTTTTTAAACACTCGTTCGTATTTAGGATTCTACCCATATACAGAGTCATAGCAAAGGGGGGAGGGGGCAAAAGGAGCAGAATGTCCCCGACCATAGCCATCTTAAGTAGAAGGCCGTGGCCTTAGATCTGGCAACCCTGGCAGGAAGGGTCATTTTAACACTTCTTTGTCTCGCCAGAGGCAGTGGCTTCCCCTGATTCGCCGGTATGTAGAGCAGAATAATGAATCAGGTACAGACATTGCTTTTGGAGAGCTGGAAGAAGTGTTAAAATGACCCTTCCTTCCAGGGTTGCCACTTTTAAGGCCGCGGCCTTCTACTGAAGATGACTATGCCCCGGCGCCAGCAATAATGGGGCCTCGGCTGAGAAAAATGTAAGATTATTTCACTTTCCCGCTGTAAAGTACGGCTGTATTAAAAGTGTTATTAAGGTATATTGCTGTAAATATTTGTAACATACTTTCTGATGTTGTTTATGCAAAATGTGCGTTATGTTTACACAAATTAATATCGTATCCTGCAAACAACGTTGCTTAAAATTTTTATTCAAACATTAAGGACCCCAAAGGCCCGCGGTGGCCGAGAGGTCAGACCTCCACCAAGGCGATCCGGGTTCGATTCCCGGCTTGGTCGGTGGGAATCATGCCGGACGATGCCGCTGGTCGGTAGGTTTTCTCGGGGATCTCCCGTTTTCCCCGCTCATTCATTCCGGCGCTGCTCCATACTCACCTCATGTCACCCTTCATCAGCGCTAAAGACCTCGTTGTTAAGCGCTGACCAAAATCTCTCTCACTCACTAATTAAGTAGCGCAAACAATTCGTTGCCCCAGACTTCCAGAAACCTTGCTGCAGGCCTGTCCACATATCACATTGTCAATGTGCAACATTACACATAGTCAATGTGACATAGATTATGTGTAATGTTGCACTGGCCCTACTCTGATTGACGCCGTCAAACGAGAAACATTTCTGTTCAAAGACACCTTGCCAACAATCACGGCGCAGAACTGCAGATGTGCACGTAATACAATGAAAGAAGTTGGTGAGAATATGTTTCCGAGATAACAAGATGTTTAGAAACCCATAAATTTCGTGAGTTCATTTGAGAAGAGGTTAAATACTTTCAGAATTGGGTCACTGTTATTGCAACTCTTCCTGAAGAACTGTGAACCAATAGAATACCTGCATAAAAACACTCACTGACTGCCGCGCTACCTTGTCACATGTACAACTGTCCACTCACTGTAGCAACAGACAATATACAAGTATCTGAGGACATAGTGTATACAGTACTGTGAAGTCTAGCCGGCTGGTCGTTCAACCCGCAGAATTTCCTGGTCTCTAAAGATGTTCCTTAAATATTTCGCCGCAACAGTATTCAAATGCAACCGTCCAGTAGTGACGAATCACATTTCCTACTGGCCCAGTCAAATGTGCGAACGGGAACACATTAAAAATTGACAAAGAACATCGTACATTTATGTAAACAGTCAACCTGCGGCGATAATTACTAGTTTTAGCCACAAATTTTGTGTGTAGCACATAACTTTATAGCGACTCAGTCAGCAACGGAGCGAAACTGAACTATCCACAACAGCCATACAATATTACTGTGTTGGTCTACTGTAAACTTTAACGTACATTTATGTGTAACTTATCAAAACACGTAAATCAATTAAAACAACAACCAAGAAAAATAGGTAGCATATTTGCTGTGGAAATGTTGGTGCAGCCCTTGTTACACATAGGCCAACGTGACGTGTTAGTTACTATTAAAACTGTAATTGTACAATATACAGATAGATTAGTAGAATGTGTACTGATTACTACTAATTGTTAGGGCTATGGATAGTTCGCGATTCCAACGACCAACATTCTAGAATCCAATGAATTATGCATAGTCAAGCCCCGTCTATTCGTTCATTGTCTGCTGTCTGAATGAGTAGCAGGTAATGTATAAATGCTAGGACTTCGGTATACACAGAATGTTGGTCGTTGAACTCACGAAATATTCCTTGCCCTAACAATTGTATGTGTTACACAAATCTGCTGCTTTTTCGCTTTTTTTTATTAGTAAACATCGACAAAACAACAGATTCGCAAGTGAAAAGACCTTACAACTTATTGAAACTGTGAACACTTCACAGATTCTAATTTATATTGTTGACAAGAGGAATGACACCTGCCTTTGATCATGGCCGTCTTTAGTAGAAGGCCGAAGTCTAGAATGTGGCAACGCTGCATCGGGGGCCTGCTGCCGGTCGCTCATTGGCTGCCCTAGTCAGTGTAGATGTGTACACGCATGGCCGTCTTTAGTAGAAGGCCGAAGTCTTGAATGTGGCAACGCTGTATCGGAGGCCTGCTGCCGGTCGCTCATTGGCTGCCCTAGTCAGTGTAGACGTGTACACACCACTAAAGTTGCATCTATACACGTTGCAGAGACTAGGGTGGCCAAGAAGTGACCTAGCAGCAGGTCCCCGACGCAGTGTTGCCACATTCAAGACTCCGGCCTTCCACTAAAGACGGCCATGCTTTGATTCACGAGCTAGGGAAGCGTATATTTTTGTACTGGTGTGTACAAACGCGTCACTTCCAGATTGTTCTGAAACAGTTCAGAATGTACGGTATTCACGCAGTAGAGACCTCCTTATTAATTTAGCAGCAGGCTACACTTAGCAGTACTTAATATCTAATTACTCTTCAAAGAGCAACTTCCTCTCTCGCTATTCTTTCTCAGGGTCACCGGAGCGTAGAGCTGACAACGTCGAGGGCGTATAATTACTTTGCCGCAAACCGGCGAGTCATATTTTGCATTTTTTTAAATTCAAGTTCTTGTGTCGTTGCTGTCGATGCAGGCCTGTAAAAGTGCTGCAAACATCCTGGGCGTGGACAGATTCGTTGTTGGTTTGGAAGAATTCTGTTAATAGTGAAATTGTCCAACTCCGGCTCCTAGTTGAATTCTTTATAGGCTGTACATTTTATCTGAAATTCAAGACATAATATAAGTGAGCCACTTGTACACACACTGCAGAGTTGCCAGCACCACTGATTTATATATAATCTACTATCGACTGTCATTTGGGTTCACATTACACTGCAAAAAACTTCCTAAATAGTATTGGAAGTTTTTAACCCATACAAAATTCGGAACATATGCTTCAACTTATAAATAGAAAAAGTGTTCAGCTTTGTTGCCGTCCAAGCCTGGTGACATCACTATAGATTTGAATGTTTCCTATAGATTCATGGTAACTGTAGCATTGTTGGATGGTAAATATTTTAATATATAGTTCGCTCGGGATAGAGTGAACACTAAATATTTTAGCTTTAAAAAAATCGTTAGCCGTTACCGCATGCATTTTAACATTCTTAATAGTTACCTATTCCGTTGTAAGGTTGGCAGCTAATTTCCGACTGTAGTTCCGTGAATTTTCTTATTTTAATGAAACAATACTGAAATAAAATCTAGTGAACTTGACATATTTGTGCTTTATATAATACATAAAATCTTTTTTTTTTTTATCAAACTGTGTAAGGATCTTCCGAATGCACAATTTATCTTACACGCGCAAACGTCAAGTGATGTGTCCAGAGAGGTTAATTTCCGTCGTTAGCCGTTATACGCGGAAAGATACAAATTGGTTGAAAATATAAATTTAGCAGGTCCTTTTTTGAGTGCTCCTTTTATCACGATCCGCCTATTCCTACTTTCTTAACATGATCTCTAAACGAGTTGTGCAATGGGCGTGCATGACTGGATGAGAATTTTTCAGACACACTCCACTGCGATGCAGATGACTGTCAAAGAAAACTACATATAACAGGGGAACATAAATAAGCAGAGTATGTTTTAGTCCACAGGATACAACCACACCAACAAATTCCATTAATGGCCAAATGAAATATTTTTCCCATTCTCTACAGTTTCCTTTGGACAGATATCTGCACCGCAATGGAGTGTGTCCAAAATACTACATTCAGTCGCTTCTTTCATCACACTCCTACGCATCGGCGTACTAGATTTACAAATATTTTTTACAGTTTACGTATGACATGTCCACTGTACTATGCGCCGTTTGTCATTGGTCGTCTTACAGACAATGAATAGTCTAGTCGTCAGTCTGTTCCAATAAAACACCAACAACTTATGCAAAATTATTTGAAATTTACTATCCTAATTTCAACAGTAAACATAGTATTACTTGTGGGAGTTAATGGATATTTCGCGTAAAAAATAACGTAATATAAAAATCATAATAGATTTATAATTTCATATCATGATTTATTTTACATTATTATAAAATTGTGTTTATTATTAAAGACGATTCCATATGTAAATGAAATAAATAATATATTCCTTCAACACAGAATACCGCAAAAAATTAATAGGCCTAATATTTACACAAATAATAACAACGAAATAATTTATATAGTTTTGAGTTTTGTGTTTATGTTTCATATCATACGTACAATTTTTTGTTTCGGTTCCGGTTAAATACTTAACTGTACTTAGTTTATAATGGAACACCATATTAAAATATATGAAGCGATTATTAAAAGTATTATTTATACATTGTTCAATTCTAATGGATTGGACGAATTTCAGCAGGAGATCCAAATATTTAAAATAACGAGAACATTCTAAAACAGAAGAAGGTTTATCCGAAACAATAGCGTGAATATCGTTGATTAGGTTAACAAATATTTTTAAAATGTCATAAAAACAATTTTAGTACATTGTTACTTTAAAAATCTTGGCCAAATAAACGAAACAAAAATAATTGCAAACAGGTGTTATTACAAGATCTATATTAACTCATGACTGCCGTGGATGTTGAAACTATGTTTTACTGTAGTCACATTTATCTAGATCACCTCTATCATCACGTGACGTTGCTTGCTGTTCTGTCCATGAGAGTGGAAACATTCAGCACCCAACTGACAAGTCAGAAATCTCGTCTAAATTAATATTAATTTCAAACTGCATAAAAATAAAACTCCTTACTTAATTTTTTAGTCCTTGTATTTCACTAACTGAGGTCCTCTTCAGAAACACATGTTCATTTCGTAGAATTCGAAACTATAGCCTACGTAGGTTTACTACAAAATCAGTGATACGTGCAATAAACTTAAGCAGTTATGTATTATTAAGGACAGGAATTTTTCGTGAAAAGATTTTTGCCCCACTTTGTTTCGGTGTCTTACGTGCGTACCTGCAGCTCAACTTCATGGCTATTGACATAGTGTTTTTGTGCAGAGTTTTTATTCATTAGACTGTGCCAATCAGTACACGGATAACTGCCACACATCACGTCTGTCATTTGCGGGTTTAACCTCCACACGCTGGGTGTTCCGGCATCCAATCACTGACCACAAAGCCGAGATGCAGGTGCGCACGTAAGGCACTGAAACAAAATGCTGCAGAAATATTTTCACAACATTTCCTATCTCTATCTGTTATTAGTAGAGACCTGAAAAATTCGCATTTTCTTTTATGCACAAGCTAGAATTTCACAATATGTAAGTTCGTGTCACTTTCGCAATTAGCCCCTGACTTATTTGGCACCTCGTGTAATAATGAAAATATAACTAAATGGAGACCCATATTACTGTGTCAACGAGCAGCTAATAAAGAAATGCTGTGTGCTTGAGTGTACATACGTTCTTGGAGGCTAGTCTGCAGGTCAGTTAACCCGCGATTTTTTCCGGTCTCTAGTTATTAGAAAGAAAAACTGCTATTTAGGGACATTAACTTGTACACATTCACTACAAAAATTGAAGTCTGTATTATTTGCGTAAAAAGTGTATTGTTATGTACAGAAGTTACATTGTTTCTGCTGCAGTTACGTAGACGAGCCAGATGTTATAACGGCCCCATGAAGGTACACATTCTTCGTAAGTGTTACTAATATAACGTTCAGTTAACATTTGAATCATGTACAGTACATGGCCGGTATACACCACCAAAGAGGATGATTGGCCATCAACAGTTTCTGCGGGTGCTATTGTGTTTTCCGTTTCATTCCTTTCTTTTTCAGACGCCCTCCAAAATAATTCCTAAAATTCCAATTTTCTTGGTGGAACTTGTGAAGAAAAGCGACCGAGAAACAACTCTCAGAGGAGCCTCGAGTAGAGCGGGTACGGTTTGGAGGGGGGGGGTGGAGCGTTCTCATTTCCTGTTCCCATAATGCATCACTCGTACCCTTCCCCCTGGGCCCGGGTCGGCTGGATTTACAGCGAACTTGATTGGAATTCGAGAAACTAAGTTTAAAACGTACTCCTCTGCGAAAAACAACCTCGCAGCCTCAACTTTACATGGGGCTCGTATAAATTACGTCCCCAACCCTTGCCCGACACTTTTTGTTCATTAAACTAAGCGAACTTTAATTGCGTTTTACTTCTTTTTAAAAAAGTATCCGAGGGAGGATTTCCGTTCTTGGGAGTTTCATCTCGGCCTCTCCTTTCTTTTTATTTTCTTTACTTGTCGCAGCTCGGGCGTTTCTCTCCTCCTCCCCCTCCCCGCAACCTTTCATCCGTGTTGCCGGAGAATTTGCATCCGAGATGGCGGAATTAGAGTCGGGCCGCGACGCCGCATTGCAGAAGACGTTGCCTCAAGAGGCACCCAACTTGGAGAGCGTCTCTGAACTTTGGTCGCAAGTAACACCCGTGCGTAACCCGTCCTCACAACCTCAGTAACACAACTGCCTTCTCGTATCGACCACACAGTATTTAGGAATACAGAAGTGAAACAGACGGTAAGAGAGCAAGCCTAATCATACATGCCATCAAAATTGTGAACATGGCGGAAGCACCAATCAGTAGAGACCTTGGTTTGTTTCGCGAAAAGAATTTTTCCCCAATTTGCTTCATTTCCTTACGTGCACATCTGCAGCTGCTTTGTAGTCAGTGACTAGATGTCGCAACTGTCACGTATCTTGGGGTTCTACCTGCTAATCACAGGTGTGTGGTGTTGTAACTTTACCGTGATTGGCACTGTCAAACGTGAGACGTGTCTGAACAAAGACAGGATTCCAATAACCAGGTAGCACAGCTGCCGATATGCACGTTAAGATATTACAAATAAATTGTGCAAGCAACTTTTCGCGAAGTATTCGTGTCTCTAATGATATGAATAGGCGTTCTGTGTCTTTTAAAACATGTGAGGTAGAGATAAATACGATCGTTATCAAGAAGCGCTGAAATGAAGGAGAGAAGAGGTGCGGAGATGCCCGAGAAAACCCGCGAACCAACGACATCGTCCGGCAGAAGTGTCTCCCGCATTAGTTTTTTATTTTCTTTACATTATAAGATGACAGGTTCACCGGTGGCTGTCATTCAGTCGAGAATACTGTATGCCAGCTCAGTGACTTGAGCCTAGAGATTATAGTGAAGTGTGGTGTGCGTGTCATATCGTCCTAGTTGCTTTCGCTCTTCTATAGGTACGCCATAATACAAGGCGTTTTAATAATATTCATTATCCTAGTTCCTCGTAATCAGTATACCAAAACATATTGAGTATATGTAAGTTAAATTATACTAGTTATTAAAACCAAGTTTTCCAGAGAATACAGACTAGTGTGATGTTTGTAGTTTTTGTAACATTTATTTTTGTATACTAATGACAGTTTCAATATCTTCTGTTGTGGCCAAGGGCGCCCATCAGGGGGTAGGGGGGCCTGGGCCCCTCCCTAACAGATGTTCCGCAATGTGTTTAGTTTTTTTAAATAAAACGTATAACGAACTATTTCCAGCTTGATAAGTTTCGTAATATACGCGGTTTCATGTTTCGAAATATGCCAGAGGCTACAAATTTATGCACAGACTACATCCGTTCCTGTTGACATAAACATATATAATGTTTTTGCCCCCCCCCCCCCAATTTTTCAAATTTTTAAGATGGGCGCCCTTGTTTGTGGCGGTTTCATGTCTGATTTTATAGCTACTGCCATTTCTGTGTGGTGAAACTTCCTTACTAAGTAGGTAACAAAATTATCATTGTATCCCCAATGTTCAGGTGTTGTTACTGTCAGTGTGGCGTTTTCTGGGGTGATTACAATCCAACCACCAAAATCTAACCTGATCGTACATAGTGTTAAAAACTCAACTCCTAGCATCATTGGTTTACTAAGCCCTTTTATGATTACCTGCTGAAATTAAAAGAACTTTTAATGAGAAAACTGTAAATGAAATAAACCAATTAAAGAATTTTTTATTTACAAAAGCACACTACTCTGTATTGTTGTAAAATATATATTGGCTTTCTAACTACATACTTGCAGCGTACTGTACATGTTATTAGTGAATTGTATCGAACTTGGCAACATCTACATCCTGAGTATATTATATTTACTCACAAATGGGATATACAGGTATAGACCGTTCACAATAAAGTGAACACTGCATAAAGTTTTCTTTCGACCGTTTTGCAGTTCCTGTTACTATTTTTAGTTTGAAAATTTCAACACAACAAAAACCAGTGTAAAGGTTTCAGCACAGTAAAAAGTTAACATATATTGGCCAAGAAAACATATTTTTAACTAGTTACAAGTTGTGCCGAGTGTTCAGTTTATAGCGAACATCCTATAACAGTTGAATAAAGAAACATGCCTGGAAGGCGCAGAACACATCCACCAGTCACAGCCTCCGGCAGCTGGCTTGGAGGGTCGTGGAGCAGGAAGGTAGGGGAGGGAGACAGAATGTTCCAGCTATGACGTGGAGAGGCCACAGTGTTGATTGCTATCCCTGGTCTCCGCCTCCAGGCATTGTGAAGGCACGCGCCTTCTTGCCTGGAGTACTCTCCAGCCCCAGCAGCCAGCCTCTGCTGACTGTCTTCCTTCTCTGGAACCTGAGTGGCCCGCTGCACATCTATATGTATGTTAGTGCGTGAGTGTGTGACCTCAACTCTCATCTGCGTGCTACTGGTGTGCTCAGGGGAGTATTAAGAGGGGAAGTCACATGGCGACATCACTATATCCCACCCCACCAAGTTCTAAAAAGAAAAAAACTCGCTACATAGTTCTAAAAAAAACCTTTCTCACTGTGACATATTAAGACTTAAATGAAATGTTGCAGCTTCATGAGTGAGTGAGTGAGTAATTTTGGTGAGCGCTTAACTTCGGGGTCTTTAGCGTTGGTGAGGGATGACATGAGGTGAGCATGGAGCAGCGCTGTAATGAAAGGGGGGCGCGGGAGATCCCCAAGAAAACCCGCCGACCAACGGCATCGTCCGGCACGATTTTTGCATCATATTAGCATAAAAAAATAGTGAAATTTTATTTTATTAATTAATTGGGAGTATAAGCTTATTCGCAAAACGTATATATACGACAAGAGCACACACTTAAAACTATGTTTCTACCGTTTCAAAAATTCAGCACAGTTATTAAAAACATGATTTTGAAACACCTCAGAATAGCTAAGAACGACTTTTTACGCTGCTGTAAGTTCAAAAACAACGCCCGAATTAGTAAAACACAACACTAAAAACATGCGCTGAACTTTACCATAAACTTCCAGAAAATAACATCGTAGGGTCGCCGATTAATGGTGTTCAAGTACGATAAAGGCATAATTTTGTATTTATATGAAATATTGTTCGTTTTGTAGACGATACTTGAGAGTGCAGTTTCCTCTTACAAAACAATTTTAGCTGGCGTAGTTTTCTCATAACGGTGCGTCAAAGTCAACATTTGCATGTTCTGCTGCCATGCAAATAGTGAAAACTATTTGACTAAGGTACGTGAAATAATTCACAGTGAAATAGCATACAATGGGCTACGTAATGAAACATTTGAAAAATCCTGCGAACAATTTTTGTATTTAAAAATAATTTCTGAATTTCTAACTTTTTTCTGTACTTTTGAGATTTTTTTAAATTCAAAATATTACTTTGTGTGTTTTTAATGTTTTATTTCATAGCTCATGGGATATAAGTTCACAGTGAATTTTTTGTTTAAGTAGGTCAGTTGGTATTCTCTATTTGCTTGGCAGATTAACAAGCATATTTTGACCTTACTACCCCGTTATGAGAAAACTATGAGAGCTAAAATTGTTTCGTAAGGGTGAAATGTACTCACAAGTATCGTCTACAAATATAATAATATTTTATTAATTTAAAATATAAAATTATGATTTTATCGCTCTTGAACGCCCTTAAAGTCTCATAGAAAAAAGGCGTAAAACAACAGCTCTGTACGCAAGTTTGGCGCGCAGCGAATAAATGCGATGCGGATACTGCCGAGTGTGGCAAGTTGAGTCTTATCACTCGCCTGTCACCGCGCATCAAACGAGGAAAATTACATCTCGTACATAGACATGAGTATTGGTCGCGGCATTAGCGGAACGCCTGACTGCACACACTGCTCCTCACACAGGTGATAGTGGGGTTGCAGCCTATCAGGGACAGGTACATAGGACGAAGATACAGTACAATGAATCACACTCCGTCGTCGATAGTTGATTGGCTGCTGTGCTGGCACTATGACTAATTGTTGCTACTTCCTTATAAGGCATGCTACAGCGCAGAGAGCCGGTCAAACCGTGTTCTTACTGCTACAGGGATACAAACACTCGTAAGTACCAATCTTTCAGCCGCCTATTTTAAACTAAGACTAAGTTAATATAAACTAAGTCCGTGAGACATTAAACTTGTTTGTAAAAGTTAAATTGTATTTGTAAAACCAGCCTCAGTTGGAAAACGCAATGATAATAACACGCGTTGGACTTCACATCATACTTCCCATAAAATAGTTGTATTGTTACTGCTAAAAGTCCCATAAAAATGGTACCGTCTGATAAGAAAGCTTGCACACCAGTAAAGTAGCTTGTGCACAAAGGTGATATTGCATTACATTCGCTGGTCAGCCGCGTGCCCTTAACGATCCATCGAATTTGTTCCTTACATAAACAAATGCAGCATATATTCGGATAAGGTTAATTCTACTACAGAGTAGAAAGACCAATGTTGCAAGTTTGGCTTGAACGCTGGTATCAGTAATGGGTGCAATCTGACCAATCACAGAGCTTTTCTGAATTTTAAGTTACATTCAGTTGTTAATTTAAAACTCGAAATTTGTTTCTTTTTGCTTTAAAATTAAGTCAAAAAAATTTCCAAACTTATTTAAATTTAAATTTACTACAGTTTCGTATTTTTCTGATTCGTTAGCGATAGCAGCGAAACTAGTAGCAGAGATTTATTTACCCTGTGCCAAACTCTCCCATAAAAAACACACTTTCTTTGCAACCTGTAGTAGACTTAACCTAACTACGGAGCAACATTCATGGCTGTGATAACATCACTGATTTTTATCTGTAGCTCCAGTGTCTAACATATGCTAAAATACTAGGAGAGTTTGTTCACGCCTATAATGGCCCGTATAGAATCAGCAGTCGGCAGTCAGACATTAATGTATGTATATCTGTATTAACATTCACAATGTGCAGGCAAGCAGTTGTTCTAGACACAACTGTATCTTGGACTGCCGACTACACGACTGTAAGTTGTCAATAAAAAGCAAAAGAACAATTTTGTAAAAAAAAATCTCAACACTTGGAATATTTTCTCTTTACACTATATTTTATTTTTTTTGCATTTGCGTGCGATTGATTCCATCCTGTGTTTCACACAGATAATTAAAATAAACTGCACGTACATAGGTAAAGATTTCCTTGGTATCAAAATCATGACCGGAAAAAAAATTGTAATAGTGTGAAAATGTATTCTTATGCAAAACTGTACACTGTAAACGAAGTTTTTTACTTTCCGCCTGCCAACTGCTCATTCTTGACGGGTCATAAGAAACACACTTGTGCTGCTGAAAGCACGTGACCATA
This sequence comes from Medauroidea extradentata, assembly GCA_003012365.1. Classification (NCBI taxonomy): domain Eukaryota; kingdom Metazoa; phylum Arthropoda; class Insecta; order Phasmatodea; family Phasmatidae; genus Medauroidea; species Medauroidea extradentata. The sequence goes on from PNEQ01092227.1 coordinate 97,837, forward strand.
TCATAAACAATTAAATATCACGCGTCAATTATTTGCCGCATGCAACTTCTGTTAAAACTGTTTACGAGTTCGGTTTGACGTCACTTTATGTTTCCACCTGAGAACAACATGAACTCTACATATTATTTTACTGCGCCGCAAATTAAACTGACAATATTAGGAACTCTAGTAAATGATCTCAGTCGCCTGAGTAGTGAAACACTCGTCTGCAGAGTTTTCAGTAGAATTATTGAGATGTCCTCTGAATTTGTAAAAAGTGTCTAAATGCTTCATGTTGAAAATTTTCACTCAGTTTCGTTATCAAGCGACGCATTATCATCGAGCCCCTCAAAATTACCAAAAATGGCTATTCCGGACTGCCATATTTGGAAAAATAACAACCGGATTCGAAATAAACAACTATAGAAACAAGCGTTAGACTTTGAACTACGCTGCTCGCAATAAAATATTGTGGGCACCGCTTAAAGTCCCATAGGAAGAAGGATAATAGTAAATCACTGCACGCTATCTGAGTGGCTTGCACGGAGAGACGATAATTAGAGATAATGGTTTATCGCGGGAAAACCTGTCTGTTTGTTGGGTTCCAGCGTATGTTCATATTAGACTGAACCAATAAGAATCCCGCTATTGTAATATTTGATGTCTATTATTGGTCTGCAGACAGCTACGTTGTGTCAGGCGTATATCCGCCAATCATACATGTCACAAGAAGCTACGGAATTTTCAAGGGTATGTTGACACCACGGTCGTAGAAGAACAGGTCTGGACACTCGCCTGGAAACTTGACCCCCTTGTTGTTTGGCTGTAGTTCACCAAGTTCACGACAATGCTATAGGTTTTTGGCGCTGCTGTTAGGGCGGTCGGCTCAAACTCCTCCCACTTCCTCCCCACTAAGATAAACAATTTATCAAAACGTATTTTTTATCAATTTATGAAATACTACCTTCGCTCACATATTTAAGAAAAGGCTCAAGCAATCTTTATTTACTTTATAAATTTAACAATGGAAAAAAGTGGACGGAGTTTGAGTCCAACCGCCTGGAAAACAGCGCCATAAAGTACGACAATCTCGGTAACTTGACGAACTACAGCCAAACAACAAGGGGGTCAAGCAAAATACATTGGTAGATTAGGCGAGTGTCCAGACCTGTTCTTCTACGACCGTGGTTGACACAAAACATTTGTGCGAAATACCATCATCTCTAGCGATACCGTGTTACATACGTCAGTCAACGGCAATGTTACCGCTCCTGCCTCTCACACATAAACACAGCCTATCTAGGGAGACCCCTTAAGGGTCGGTTTCAGTCGTTATATTGAATTTTGTTATTTTTCACTTCTTTGGAATTCTGAGAAGTAAAATATTAAATCAATGACTATACCGCAAATTATATTTACCTTGAGCTGCAATACAAGCATAGCAATAGAGCTAGTAATGAATAGTTAGGTCGCCAGTTGTCGGGCAAATTATGATTATAAAAAAATTTTACACACAGATTGCGGCGTAATTATAAGGTAATAGCTAAATCGCAAGGTCTGTGCTGTAGCGAAATACAAAGAGAATTTGACATTTAAATTGCATATGTAACATTTTTCTCCTAAGAATTAAAAAAAAAATTAAATAAAAAATCAAAAAATTATATATGGCGACTGAAACCGAGCCTTACATTGCCGGTGGTGAAAGGCTGCTGACGTAGTTGTATTTGTTGTTCCGGCTCGAAGCAGCAGTAATGAAACCTCGCGTGATGGCTTGCGTGTCGCGAGGTCAGAGCGACCTGGATAGCAGTGGTGTGGTCAGTGCTCGCCGGAGAAGCAAGAAGACCGCTGATTGGCCAAGCACATAGGGCGCCAGTGTGCACAGTAATTACACCAGAGCAACACCGTGCAAGTCCAGAGATGTCTATCTGTTCTCTCGTGCCGCCTACACAACCACTGCACTCGTCATCTGATGAGGAACACTTGTTTAATGGTCACTGTAACACAAATGTGCAGTACGACTTGCTCGCCCAAGTATGCAACATCTTGTTTACATGTCTTATGTGCACACCTGCGCTCTGCTTCGTAGTGAATGATTGGATGTTTTTAACTCTCAGTGTCTTGTTGTTCTGCCTGCTAATAACAGACGTGTGGTGTCGTAGCAACCTTTCTCTGATTGGCACAGTCAAATAAGTGACGCCTCTGAACAAAGACAAGCTGCCAATAACCACCAAGCAGAGCTACAGGTGTATACGTAAGGCTTTGAAACAAACTGATGGAAAAATATATTCGCGAAAAGCACCTGTCCTTAGCTATTGTTAATTGGTACTCTTTCATGTCTGTCTGTAATCCGCGAAATAACTCTACGACATACACTTGCTAGAAAATTACTACCCGTCTCTTACAGCCGCTTTGGTTTACAATGCCACTATATGCCTCTTTTCACGTGAAATGAAGTCAATGATAACTAACACGCAATGACAGGATATTTGTTAATCACCTGCCATTTGTATTTTTACTATAATAAGTTACACAATATTTATTAATGTGTCCTACTTGTCTAAACACGGGATATTGTTTTATTCTCCGACTAGCTCAGTGTAGAGAGAAACGGCAAAGACTCGTGTATGTTACGAATAAACAAGTAAATACACAGGGTTTCTGGGGGTCGTCCCCCGGAAAAGTTTGAATCTCAAGGCACAAAATGATGCATTTTAGATGTTTCCAAACAGAAATATTGAGTATAAGGCAGATATTTAGTAAGTGGCATTAGCTTGTATAAATAATAATTACACACACCGAAAAATGTTGGGGGAAGGTTCAAACCACATCCTTTGTCCCTACAAACTACTTGGTGGGGGTGGGGGCCTGCTGCCCCGACGTCTCCGGCGCCACTGGACTTGCTAAATACGCTAACGTCGTATTCTGCTGGCTGCTCGAACATTGAAACGATTTAATTTATAGTCACTTTGAGATTTCCTATGTTGATTATCCAGGTTATCAAAGTGGTAGATTCTAGTATCCCATACAGTATATGAGTATAGAGATTCTCTTTTAACCTTGAGAGTATATTTATTCACGTCACACAGAATTTTAGTATGCTACTTTCAAAACAGACTTAATTTGTTTTCAAATGTCGACATAAATTATAAAATATCCTCCAAAACTGTTTTATAAACTATTTATGAAAACTTTTGGAGTGGCTGTAAAATAAAACGTAGAACAAATCCAACGTGAAAAATTGGCTAAGCTCCCATTGCAATACGGGGTTTTCCCAATGTTAATTATGTATCATTTGTAAAATCTAAAAAATTGAACTCTATCGGCAACGACATCGTTACAAAGTAGTACACCTAAATACATTTTTTTTAAAAATCTGTATGCCAGTGTCTGTGAAGAATGTAGGAGTAAATCAGACATTCTATTGTCTCTCTCCCATCATTATATTGTTGCTCAATATCCATTTTATTTGTCTATCGTCCTTTTGCGGTTATAAAAATAACCAGCTGGAGCTGGAGTAGAGCAAGATGGGTCTGCTCAGTCACGCGACAGGTTATTGGCGATCACCAGGTCATTTGTAAAAGCCTCACTACGATTCAGGATTTCAAGACAGCAGGAAATTCAAATTAAGCCTTAAATATTTTATACGCTTGATAAATAGTTTATAAAATGCGATGGCATTGATATTTGTAAACTTGTGTGTATAGTAGTTCGGTTTTTTTCCTTCGACATTTTTACACTATGCAAAGAGTTTCACTTCTTTGTAGTTTATAGATTTGTCTAGTGTTAGCAGTAAAACAACTGTCGAGACTTATTCGCGAAAACTTTGCTCGTGTTACTGTTAGCAGACCTTAAGCCGAGTTTTTTCCCTGTCCATATATATATATATATATATATATATATATATATATATATATATATATATATATACAGGGTGTTCGAAAAAAGTGTGCCTTATTGCAGGAACAGGTCATACACACCAAAAGATAGAAACAATGTCTAATAAACCTAGCCCCTAAGTTGCACCTTTTAACAGGTATGTACACTTTATGAAAATTATAATAGGAGGGTCCATTGTGGTTTCCCTCGTAATGAAATACGTGCCATATTGCAGGAGCAGGTCAAACACAATAAAAAAGAAACAATGTCTAATAAACCTAGCCCCTAAGTTGCACCCTTTAAGAGGTACGTACACTTTGTGAAAATTACAATAGGAGGGTCCATTGTGGTTTCCCTCCCTTCATTTACATTAATATATCTAGCTGAAATAAACTGATCTTTTCGTGAAATGTCTCGTGTCTCGTCAGCTACTACATTAATTCTTGAAACTATAGCTGCTACTGCTTGTATCAATTCTCCACACAACACAAGAATGGTTTCATTTTGTATAATCAGAGGTGTGAACTAGCTTTTAGTTCCACCTGATTCTTTAAATGTTTCCTCAAAACTCAATCTCTATTTATAGCCCGAAAAGCCAAATGTGCTCTATAGTTTTCGTCATCGATCTGTGTAATCCAATCAATACTCAAGGTCACAAGATTAGAGAGATTCCTGTAATACAATTTCCTGCCAACTACAGAGAACCGTGTTTCTACAATTGGCCTTAATGTCTGACGAATCTCAGTAGCTATAACTTTCCTACGAGAACTAAGAAGAATAATAACTAAGGTGAGGTAGGGTAAGGTTAGGTAGAGTTGAGGTTAGGTAGATTGGAGGTTAGGTATGGTTAAGGTTAGTTAGGTTTATGTAGACTAAGGTTATATTGGGTTAGGTTGATTTAAGTTATGTAGGATTATGTAGGGTTAGGTTGGGTTAAGTCATGTAGGGTTGTGTAGGGTTAGGTTGAGGTGATGTAGGTTAAGGTTACGTGGGGTAATTTTAGGTCGTAGCTTAGATTTGGTTAGGTCGGATTAGCTCAGATTGGGTTAGGACGGAATAGCTTAGGTTGGGTTAAGTTAGGTAAGGTTAGGTTAAGATTGGTTGGGTAAGGTCTGGTTGGGTTAGGTCATGCTGATTCAGATTGGGTTAGGTCAGGTTAATTTAAGGTTGGGTTAGGTTAAGTCTGGTTGAGTAAGAGTGGGTTAGGTTAGGATAGGTCGGGTTGAGTAAGGTCGGGTTAGATTAGGTCGAGTTAGGCTAGAATGGGTTAGGTTAGCTTATGTTAATTAAGAATACCTTAATGTATGTCATTTTAATGCATGCTGAAGCAACTCAGTGCAATAAAGTGCAATCTAGTGCAAGAAAGTGCAACCTAGTGACAGAAAGTGCAACCTAGTGCAAGAAAGTGCAACCTAGTGCCAGAAACTGCAACCTAGTGCAAGAAAGTTCAACCTAGTGCAAGAAAGTACAACCTAGATAAGTTAAAATTTGTTTAGGCTGTGGTAGAATGGGTTGGATCAGGTTGTATTAGGTCATGTCGAGTTAGGCTAGGTCAAATTAGATAAGGCAAGCTTATGTTAATTAGGGATATTTAAGTTAAATTAGTAAATTTAATGCATGCTAAAGGAACTCAGTGCAAGTACAATGTAGTGAAAAACAGTGCAACTTAATGCAATAAGTGCAACAGAGTGAGATAAAATGCAACATATTGCAATAAAATGCAACATAGTGAAGAAAGTGCAACATAGTGCAAGAAAATGCAACATAGTGAAAGAAAGTGCAACATAGTGCAAAATAGTGCAACATGGTGAGATAAAGTGCAACATGGTGCAAGAAAATGCAACATAGTTCAAGAAAGTGCAGCATAGTGCAAGAAATTGCATTAGTGCAATAAAGGACAAAAATGCAACATAGTGCAAGAAAGTGCAAAATAGTGCAAGAAAGTGCAACTTAATGCAAGAAAGTGCAACTTAGTGCAAGAAAGTGCACCTTAGTGTAAGAAAGTGAAACTTAGCGCAAGAAGGTGCTACTTAGTGCAAGAAAGTTCAACATAGTGCACGAAAGTACAACTTAGTGAGAGAAAGTGCAACTTAATGCAAATAAATATAAATTAGAGCATGAAAGTGCAACTTAGTGCACGAAAGTGCAACTTAGTGCACGAAAGTGCAACTTTGTGCAACAAAGGGCAACATAGTGAAACAAACTGCAATAAGTGCAATAAAGTTTAGGTTAGGTCAGGTAAGGTTATATTAGGTTAGGTTAGGTCAGATTAGATTAGGTTAGGTCGGGTTAGGTTAGGTTAGGTCGGGTTAGGTTAGGTCGGGTTAGGTTAGGTTTGGTCGCGTTAGGTTTGGTCGGGTTAGGCTAGCTTATGTTGCTACAGGAACTCAGTGCAAGTGCAACTCAGTTCAAAACAGTGCTACTTAATGCAATAAAGTTTAACACAGTGCAAGAAAATGCAACATAGTGCACAAAAGTGCAATATAGTGCTAGAAAATGCAACATAGTGCAAGAAAATGCAACATAGTGAAAGAAAATGCATCATAGTGGAAGAAAATGCAACATAGCGGAATAAAGTGTGCATACTGCATGAAAGTGCAACATAAAGCATGAAAGTGCAACATAGAGCATGAAAGTGCAACTTAGTGCAAGAAAGTGCAACTAAGTGCAAGAAAGTGCAACTTAGTGCAAGAAAGTGCAACTTAGTGCAAGAAAGTGCAACTTAGTGCAAGAAAGTGCAACTTAGTGCAAGAAAGTGCAACTTAGTGCAAGAGAGTGCAACCTAGTGCAAGAAAGTGCAACTTAGTGCAAGAAAGTGCAGCTTAGTGCAATAAAGTGCAACTTAGTGCAAAAGTGCAATAAAGTTTAGGATAGGTTGGGTTAGTTTAGGTCGGGTTAGGTTAGGTCGAGTTAGGTTAGGTCGGGTTAGGTTAGGTCGGGTTAGGTTAGGTCGGGTTAGGTGTGGTCGGGTAAGGTTAGGTCAGCTAAGGTTAGGTCGGGTAAGGTTAGGTCGGGTAAGGTTCGGTTGGGTAAAGTTAGGTCGGGTTTGGTAAGGTTGGGTTAGGTTAGGTTAGGTCGGGTTAGGTTAGGTCATGCTAGGTTAGGTTAGGTTAGGTCGGGTTAGGTTTGGTTACGTTAGGTTAGGTCGGGTTAGGTTAGGTCGGGTTAGGTTAGGTCGGGTTAGGTTAGGTCGGGATACGTTAGGTAGGGTTAGGTTAGGTCGGGTTAGGTTTAAGTCAGGTTGTGTTAGGTAAGATCGGGTTAGGTTAGATCGGGTTAGGTTAGGTCGGGTTAGGTTATGTTGTCTTATGTTAGTACGGGTTAGGTTATGTCGGGTTAGGTTACGCCGGGTTAAGTCGGGTCGGGTTATGTTAGGTTAGGTCGGGTTAGGTTAGGTCGGGTTAGGTTAGGTCGGGTTAGGTTAGGTCGGGTTAGGTTAGGTCGGGTTAGGTCGGGTTAGGTTAGGTCAGGTTAGTTCGGGTTAGGTTAGGTCGGGTTTGGTTAGGTCGGGTTAGGTTAGGTCGGGTTAGGTTAGTTAGGGTTAGGATAGTTCGGGTTAGGTTAGGTCGTGTTTGGTTAGGTCGGATTAGGTTTAGGTCGGGTTATGTTAGGTCGGGTTAGGCTAACTTATGTTAATTAGGGGTATTTAAGTTTTATTAGTCAGTTTAATGCATGTTAAAGGAACTCAGTTCTAGTGCAACTTAGTGCAAAACAGTGCAACGTAGTGCAAGAAAGTGCAACTTAATGCACGAAAGTGCAACTTAATGCACGAAAGTGCAACATAGTGCAAGAAAGTGCGATTTAGTCCAAGAAAATGCAACATAGTATAAGAAAGTGCAACATAGTGCAAGAAAATGTAACATAGTTGAAGGAAGTGCTTCATATTGCACGAAAGTGCCACATAGTGCAAGAAAGTGCAAATTAGTGCAAGAAAATGTAATTTACTGCAAGAAAGACTAACTTAGTGTACGAAAGTGCAACTTAGTGCAACAAAGTGCAGCTAAGAGCACTTAAGTGTAACTTAGTGCAACAAAGTGCAAAAGGTGCAATAAAGTTAAGGTTAAGTCGGATTAGTTTAGGTCAGGTTAGGTCGGGTTAGGTTAGGTCGGGTTAGGTTAGGTCGGGTTAGGTTAGGTCGGGTTAGGTTAGGTCGGGTTAGGTTACGTCAGGGTAGGTCGGGTTAGGTTAGGTCAGGTTAGCTCGGGTTAGGTTACGGCAGGTTAGGTCGGGTTAGGTTACGTCAGGTTAGGTCGGGTTAGGTTAGGTCGAGTTAGGTTAGGTCGGGTTAGGTTAGGTCGGGTTAGGTTAGGTCGGGTTAGGTTAGGTCGGGTTAGGTTAGGTCGGGTTCGGTTAGGTCGGTTTAGGTTAGGTCGGGTTAGGTTGGGTCGGGTTAAGTTAGGTTAGGTTGGGTTAGGTTAGATTTAGACGGGTTAGGTTAGATTTGGACGGGTTAGTTTAGGTCGGGTTTAATTTAGGTCGGGTTAGGTTAGGTCGGGTTAGGTTAGGTTGGTTTAGGCTAGATTTGGTTAGGTTAGGATTGGTTAGGTTAGGTCTGGTTATTTTAGGTCGGGTAAATTTAGGTCGGGTTAGGCTAGCTTTTGTTAATTAAGGATATTTAAGTTTTATTAGTCAAGTTAATGCATGCTAAAGGAACTCATTGCAAGTGCAACTTAGTGCAAAACAGTGCAACTTATAGCAATAAAGTGCAACATAGTGCAAGAAAGGGCAACATAGATTAGTGCACAATATGTTTAGGTTGTGGTAGAATGGGTTGGGTTAGGTTAAGTTGCTTTTAAGTTAGGTCGGGTTAGGTTAAGTAAAGTCGGGTTATGTTAGTTCGGGTTGAGCAAAGTCGGGTAAGGTTTGGTCGGGTTAGTTTTGGTCGATTTGGTTGAGTCTGTATCGATTATGTTAAGCTTATGTTACTTTGGGATTGGTTAGTGCAACTTAGTGCAAGAAAGTGCAACCTTAATTAGCGCCCAATATGTTTAGGTAGTGGTAGAATGGGTTTGATTAGGTTTTTTAGGTTAGGTTGATTTAAGTGAGGTTGGGTTAAGTTAGGTTTTGGTGGGGTAGGTAGGGATAGGGAGGGTTGTGGTAGGTTTAGTATCACTAGGTTATGTAGATTTGGTTGGGTAGGGTTTGGTTAGGTAGGCTTTAGTTATATATTGTGATCATTGAATGAACAATTCCTGCAATTGGTTCGTAATACAAACAGAACAGTTTTTTTTTTTTACATACGACACAGCGGGCGAATATTACCGTATTGCATATATGACTACAGTCCTTTCAGGAATCGTCTGTACGTTTCATTTTATATATGTTGACTACAGCTTACTGGCTTGTAGTCCTATTTTTTGTTTTGTTTTAATAGCGGGTTTTTTTCTGCAATACCACAACATTTGTCTGCAATGGCGTAGCCTATGTCCAAAAAACTGTTCTGTTTTTAGATAGTTTTGGTAGGATAAAGTTGGTGCAAGTTAGTGCATGCTGGTGCAACACAGTGCAGGAAAATACAATTTAGTACAAGAAAGTGTACCTCAGTGCTGGCCAGTAAAGATCAGTGCAGGTTAGACTTAAGATGGGGTAAGTGATGTAAGAGAAGGAATGGATACAGTAACGAATAACGTTGGGTAACATACGGGTTAGGTTATATATGGTTTAAGTTAGGTAGGTAGGGTTATGTTAAGTAGGGTAAGTTAATTAGCGTTAGGTTAAATATTAGGCTAGTTTACATTAGGGTTGGGTTTGATTAGGTAGAGTTTTGCTTAGGTTATGGTTAGAGATGATGGTATATCGCGAAAATGTTTTGTGCCAAGATATCCTTGAAAACACTGACACAACGTAGCTGTCTGCAGACATCAAATATTACAATATCGGGATTCATATTGGCTCAGTCAAATAGGGCAACAGCTCCACGTGCAAGCTAAAGCCAGTAATATTCTGGTAAGCTGGACGTGTATTGAAATCCATCAAACAGGCAACTTTTCCCGCGATAAACCATCATCTCTAGTTATGGTATGTATGTGTCAGGTTAGGTAGGGTTGTATTAGGTTAGACTTTGTTAGTTACTTTGGTAACATTGGTCATCTGGCAGTGTAACTTAGGCAATTTAAACATTAGCTTTAATTGTTTGTAATAGTTTATTATTTTTTTATTTTTTTGTAAATTAACGGACAATTTAAGTCTTGTATTAAAACTATTTGAACCTAATAGTAACTTTTGAAAATTTCTTCACTCAACACAAATACAAATAATTTTGAGTAGACAATGTTACCCTATAATGTCAAAGAAACCCCGGTTACTGGTTTAAGAGGGCTCAGTATCTGCCATTCAAAAGAGTTGCAGTTGGTTACAGTTTTTTTTTTGTGATAATTTGTATATCCACGAAAAAAACACAAACTCCAAACTACGTCGCTTTAGTTTAAAAAATTTGGCACGTTTGTTAGAAACATCAATTTCGGGCGAGTAACGTCGAGGTCTCCAGTGTTCCTGAGGAGTGACACGAGATGAGTATGGCGCAGCGCCGTAATGACCGGTATGACGGGGGGAGGGGGGAGTTACCCTCGAGAGGACCCGCCGACCAACGGCGTCGTCCGGCACGGTTCCCGCCGGGAATCGAACCAGGATAACCTTGGTGGGAGGCAAATGATCTGACCATTCGGCCACCGCGGCCCCAACCGGATTCGAAAAACACAAGTATAGTAACGAGCGTTAGACTTTGAACTATGCTGCCCACAAATAAAGTAATGTGGTCACAGCTTAAATTCCTATAGGGTAAAGGAGAATAGTAAAGCACTCCACGCCAGCTGAGTTAACTTGAGCGGAGAGGCGTTGGAGGCAAGATTATTTCGCGTAATGATTCTAGGTCAGGTTGAACGCCAATAATGTATACTTTACTTCTCCTTCTGTGATTAGACGACACGTGTTTCAACACATCTTTGACGACTGTAAGCCGGTGATAAATAAGGAAACAAGTCGTGGTGGTACCACCTGTTACGGTTACAAACCAATGGATATTTGACTTTGGCCAGTGTGTGTATAGGTATGAGAAGTCTAGGCTGTTGCCAGATGAATACGCGAAATACTCGTGCCTCTAGCGATAATGCATTATATACGTCGGTCAACAGCATCCTTACAGCTCCTACCTCACACACACAAACACAGTATATACAGGAAGACCACATAAGGGTGTTCGAAAAAAGTGTGCCCTATTGCAGGAACAGGTCATACACCAAAAGAACGAAACAATGTCTAATAAACATAATCCCTAAGTTGCATCTTTTAAGAGGTGTGTACACTTTGTGAAAATTACAATAGGAGGGTCCACTGTGGTTTTCCACGTGTATAATTGGGTGATATACTTCTGACGCACTGTAGATGTCTGCAGACCAATAACAGGCCTCAAATATTACAAAAGCAGGATTCCTATGGGCTCAGTCAAATAGGGTAACAGCTCCACGTACAAACGAATGCCAGTAATGTTCTGGTAAGCTGGACGTGCGTTGAAACCCAGCGAACAGTCAAGTTTTCCCGCGATAAACCATTTTCTCTAGATATAGGCCATTGCGGGCGAATGTTGACGTACGTCTGCCTAAGCGTTAAGGGCTCAGGAATGACGAAAATATAAGGACGACCTTGAAGCGCGCCAAAAACACCCACATCGACACAACCAGCCAAGCGCTTAACTAGCTTGCAAGATTCCCGCTAATAGGTTCTTGCTATGGAGCACTAAGCGGTGACCATATAATTTTTATTTGAGGAAAGTCTGTTCGATGCACTTTTATATTTAAGTTTCGCGTATATCCAAATACGACAGTCTGAAGAGGCCGTTTTTTAAGCTCCGAGGCAGGCTTTGAAAAAGTATTTTTAATGAACGTGGAATCTTATCAATCACATTACGTTCTTGTTTGAAAAGCTTTATTTTCGTACTTTGGTACAATCGGCGCATGTAGAATAGTTTCATAAAAAAAAACGTGTGTACGAACACACTGCAACACATCTGAAGCGCGTGGTTGACGGTGCCTTTAGATTACCTCGTTTACCAGTAACATTCTCGCACATACACGACAGTCAAATGTCACCGGCACGTAAGAGAAAATGATCGTACAACTTGTACTGGATAATCTACGTAGCTCGTAGTTCGTAACTAAACGAGACGTCAGACAAGACCGTACAATATTTACTTCCACCGTAAATTTTTATGTTATATACTAAGTTATATATATATACACATACATATATATAATATGTGTTATGGCAATCAATGGTGAAGCTTGAAGTGATCTAGTGCAAGCGGTGATTATTAGCAATGGCTATACAGAACTCTCAGTTGCCTGTGGAACCATTTGACTGGTAGAGCCAGTAACATGTAAGAAAACGAGGGACTGGTTCACAGTAATACAACTAAGTCTCAGCAACACAACTGTAACCTACCCGAAGAACATAGTTGGATATTATACTGCTTTCCTTGGAGCACGTCCAAGCTTCGCCGCTGATGAAAATATTAGAAAAATATACTAAAGGTGCTTTCGAAACCTCACAAGGGTAGGTCAGTCAAAATGTCATCTTAAAGTGTTCGAAACGTAACCCCAGTGAAATTTACTCGTGTTTGAATGTTCGCCTAACAGCTATTCAACCAACTCCGCTCTCGACCTGAGTAACCGGCGGTCAGCAGATGAAATTCATTGGCGGGGTGTGTGTGTGTGTGTGTGTGTATATATATACACACACACAAACACAAATACACACAGTAAAAAAATCGTACTTTTACAAGGAAACTTTTGTTAACTAATGCCAGAGCAGTTATCAGTTTAGGCACTACAACAAGAATGTCGTACACTCTAAAAAAAGTTTGTAAAATTTACAAGGATTTTCTTTGTAAAATCATTAGTTTATGAAGTTACAAAGATAAACTTTGTAATACTATAAAGGAATTCTTTGTACCTATACAGACAGTTCCTGCACTGTAAATTATTTTGTAAATTACGACAAGGCACTTCTTCGTAGTTGCACAAACTTTTGAAAATGTTGAAAAATTTTCCGTGTAAAATTATTAGTTTACAATGTTAAAAGTATTTTGTTTGCAAAAAAAATTAGAAAAAATGTGTAGCCTACAAAAATCGTAAGTTCGCCGGAAATTACTTATGCAAAGAAAAGTATTTTTCTGGAATAAAGTGCTTTAAAGGAAAGAATTATTACTGAACTGTACATTGAATGTATACAAATAAATAAAGACTAAACGATGTAGAAGTTGCAGTGGTCTAATGGTAAAATGAGTAAATTCTATTCATGTGAAGCTTAGCACCTCCCGAGATTTTTTTCTAAATAATTTCATGTATACGTCCTTTATTCAAAAGTTATTTGATAAATAAGTTCAGTACAAGGAACATTTAAGTTTATATTTTTTCCTTGTAATTTTGCAAAAATATACTTTGTATTTTACTACAAGGGTTTCCAAACACTTTCTTTTTAAAAGTACAAAAACATTAAATTCTATGTCGCTTGCACATCGGCAGCTGTGCTTCATGGTTATTGGCATCGTGTCTTTGTTCAGACACGTCTCTCATCTGACTGAACCAATCAGGATAAGACTATTGTGACTCCGTACGTCTGTAATCTGCCAAGGTAAATGAGAGTAAAATCATCCAATCACAGACAACGTAGCAGAGCTGCAGATGTGCACATGACGCATTGAAACCAAATGTTGCAAAAATCTTTTCGCCATAAAACCATGGCTCTAGTCATAGGTAGTTAAAGTGATCGAAATTTTTCAAATACCTGTGGAGACTAGTGGGATATACATTTTTACGAGCAGAGTGTTTGATGTGAAATAGAATATCTTTTCAACAGTATTTTTTAATTTAAAGAGATAATTCTTGAAAACTGGTTGCCAAAATAATTTGTGACAAAATAAAAGCATCAGGAATGAATACAGTACATTGAAGTATTGGAAATAGTCAAATTTTCCTGCGAAAAATCACTAACTTTAACAATTGGATTAAAGTAAAAAAGTAGCGTCTACAGAATATGTAGATGATGGCATATCGCGAAAATGTTTTGTATACCCTTGAAAACTCTGTACTCAATTGCAACACATATGATTGGGTTATGTACGTCAAACAACTTAGCTGACGTCATACGAATAACAGGCAGCATCAGGGATGGGAAAATTTCGCGAATTCGATTACCTGTATGTCAGACTCAAATATCCTACGCATACTCAAGCACAGACCATTTGTGAACTAGCTGCTACTCAGTAGAACATTAGATATTGAACGAATAGACGGGGCTTCAGTTTGCATAGGACAATAGATTCTAATATGGGGGTCATTTAATTCGGAAAATATTTCCATCCATAGGCATAATATATTATAATAGTGAGATTACTATTGAGTCAGTCAAATAGGGTAACAGCTCTACGTACAATAGAAACCCAATAATCTTTTGATAAGCTGAACTTACGTCGTAACCCAGCAAACACTTTGGTTTCCCACAATAAACCATAGTCTCTATTAATAGTTTCTTACTTTTCCCGGAATGAAACTCTGTCCCCAGAACAGTTATTTACGGAGATATAGGTAAGTGCACGAACATGTACCGTAAACCGGGATTACATTGACCATTTTCGGGGCTACTTTGACTATTCAAAATATTAGTTTTTTGGTTATCTGGTAAATAAACAGATAATCTGTGCCGAGTATTTTAAATAATTCCTTTTATCCTTATAGCTAATGTTGGAAACTTTCTTCACTAAACAATATAAAAACCAAAATGTTGAGTTGACAAAGTTACCCCGTAATGTCAAAGTTTACGGTATTTGACATAAAACATCTTGCTAAAGACTCCACTTAAATGAAAGCGTCTGACAACAGCTGACGAGGCAAGGCTAAGTGGTCTCGCAGTGGAAACACTCCAAGCATGAGACGGACAATAGGAGAGTCAGTACAAAGTCACAAAGTGTTGTTTCTGTTAATGTTGCGCCCTCTGTAGTCGCTCCCGTAAATAAAGCAATTTTTCCTTTTCTGCTGTTTCCCGTTGCAAAATAATGAATATATTATGGTTCCAGCAAAAACAGAAATTCGATGAAGTTTGTATCTATGCCTTGTCGTGACAAAAATTTTGATACTTCGACTGGAACAGAAGTTATCAAGAAGAAACAGATAATTCCAAGGTGGTTGGGATTAATACCCCTTAAGTGCGCGGTTTACCTCAGTTTTCAACGTCTTTTTTTTTTTATTACTTGTACCAAATATTTATTTTTCCGTATTTTAGACATAGATTGTGACTAAATCTTCCTCTTAGGAAATTGTTTTGTCTCTCATAGTTTTCGCGTAATGAGTCGTAAACGTCAAAATTTGCACATTACGGTTTTATATACGCCACTAAAACCAACTGACATACCGAACCAAAAAAATTCACAGTGTATAACACTGTTGTAGGCTATGAAATGACATACATAAAAACAAAAAATAAAATATGTTTGTAATCAATAAAAAAAATGTTGAATTTTAAAATGAAAATTTAAAATTAAAAAAAAATTAAAAATACAAAAATTTATTTTTTGTTTTTATATATGTCATTTCATAGCTTACAACATCATTATACACTAAGAATTGTTTCGGTTCAATGTGTATGTTGGTTTAAGTGGTGTATATAAAACCTGGAAATTGTGGTCACCTGGAAATATCAGGGAAATGTCAGGGAATTTTTGGTTCATCTGAGACATTTCAGGGAATTTTCTTGCCTCGTTCTTTTTGAGCTTCCACAAAAACCATAGGAATAAAATTAATGGAGTTTCGATAGCATTATAACATTTTTATTGAAAAAATTACCGTTATGCTCCATTGTCAAGTTCGTAGTTATTTCTGCTGAATGTTTTGTCAAATTCACTGACTGTAGTGTCAGAAAGGACGTAAAATATTTATCTTTATTGGAAAAAGTGTTGAATAAAATGACGAACTTGCAAAATTCAGGGAAAATTTTCGGTTTTCTATCAGGGAAGTCAGGGAAACATCAGGGAATTTTCGTTGTTGCAATTAGTGGCCATCCTGTATTTAATATTACAAGCTTTAAGTCATGGGTAAACCACCACATATAGTGATATGTATACCTTAATATCAGAATAAACCACGTTGCGGACTTCACACAATTGTGAAGATGTGTACACTTGAGTTAACTAGGTTACCAACACACTGTAGTTTCTACAATAAGTGGACAATGTGTCATATGTAAGTAGGGAGCCCTGTTTTTCGCGAAAAGAATTTTGCCCCAGTTTGATTCAGTGCCTTACGTGTACATCTTCAGTTCTGCTTCATGGTTATTGGCAGCGTGTCTTTGTGAAAAGTCGTATCTTATTTGACTGAGCTAATTCCACACGTCTGTGATTTTCCGGTAGAATCCCAAGGCTAGATACAAACTGCTAGTGAGGTTTTGAGAAAAGAAAAATATTATAAATAGTGCAAATATGTTTGACAAGTAGGCGCTAGATCTTCAACAAGTACTTGCAGACTAGTTAACTGTCATATATTCCACACGGCCAGCTGGCTACACGACTTCCTCAAACAGGATATGCACGCCAACTTGTATCATGTTCCTTGTTCATCATACCTTCCAATTACCGGCGCACGCAATCCACGGCTGCATCTACTGCCTGAACGTAATTAATTCCTTCCTTCCTGCAGCGTTGCGGCCGCACGAGGCGACAGTTTTGAGTTATGTGGTCCAGTTTCCACATATTTGAGAAAACCTGACGGAAACATCTGGTCGTGTCGTATTTTTTTTTTTATCAAATTAGGCTCGCGGGCGAAAATTTTTAATTATCCGTGTTATTAAAACAATTAAGGGCCTGCTGCTACTACTGTACAAGACATCTTGTATGACGTCCATGATTACTTCCTGGCATATTTTAACGTCTGAACCTAAAGTTATGACCGCGGAGGTGGGCTTGTCTGACTATATGCCTCCAACCAAGACTATACGGGGTAGTTCTTTACCAAAACTAAGATAAGCAGTGCCGTTACGTCCAAAAACTGCATCATTCACATAAGTCCCTTTAGGGACGCAACAAAGATTTTTATTCGGGGGGAGAGAGGAGAGCTGTTATGACTATTGTTTGGGGAGAAAAGGCCCCCGATCTGGAATGGAATGTTATGAAGCAACACCGACTCCCCCTCCCCCTCCAATAAAGTGATCGTCCGAGAGCTCCTTTGAAAAACATTTAGATTTCAAAGTGCAAAATGGTGTTATCCAAGCAGTTTTTGTAATGGAAAGTGTCGATTGTCTGTGCCACATGAACCCCCATGCCAAACTTTGGTTAGCTAATTCGGCAAGAAGAGCATTATATTTCTAAATCATTACAGTTAAATTTACCCAATAAATGTAATCAAAACGACAATACGCTATATATTACAGAAAAATAACCACTAAGCAAAAAATTTCTACGTATTTTCTTTGGGGGGGGGGGATGATTCTACCCCTAAACAATCAATTAGGTGCGCCATTGTGTGCCATAGCAGCATAGTTTCAAACATATTATTGCTAAGTAAATAACAATTTTAACAAATAATACGGGCATGGATATCAGATTCGCATACTAATTTTAAAGCGAGAGTTTGCTATGGCGCATTGTTTAATATTCTTAATTGGTGTTATTTAATAACAAAAACATTTATTTCATAAGTATTCATCAGAACTCTTCAGATTGTGCTTCAGTGTCTCGCGTAGACTCAGCACAAAATTATAGGGTCACCCCTAAAAGTCCCATTAACAAGTCCTACGATAGTACTCCACTCCAATATAGTGTTCCGCGTATAACTGAAGGACTCGGTGACTCCTTGTCTCGTTCACCAGTCTTGCACTTTCTACTTGGTACTGAGCAACATCCCAGATAAACGACACTGTACCACTTCAATGGCGTATATAAAAGATTTTACTCAGAATCACTCAGTTCCACTGCAAAAGTTTTTAAAGGGATTTTTGGGGGTACCCGTTGCTAAATTTTAATTGTTTAATAGTTGTTAAATTTGTACGTCATATAATCGTTTTGTAGACATATATTGTGAATATTTTTAAAGTAATAAAAATTTTCAAAATTTCATAGTTTTTCTGTAAAATGGCATGTCAGAAGTTGCACAGACAAAGATGTTGGGCTGTCTCTTGTTTTCCACAGTTCGACTATAAAGTAATGCGTAGGGACCTGGAAAATGCACGTATTCTAATGGGAACAATCCATAGTTGTAACTACTGTATATTTGCGTTACTTTCGCAACTGGCCCTCCACTCCTATGACAGTCCCTGGAAGTAGCAATAACAAGAACGTAACTAAATGAAGGCCCATGTCACAGTGTCAGTGATCAGCCAATGTACATCTGCTGTCTTCTTGAGCACACAGATAATCTTCGAGGCTAGCCTAGAGGTCAGTGAACCCGCGAATTGTTCAGGTCTCTAGTAGAGCGTAATTTGAAAAGTCCCTATTCTGCAGATTTAATTTGTTCTGCCAGCTCCAGTTCGAAGTCTCTTTAGTGCCTTCCAAACTATCCCGTTCTCCTTGTGACCACTTGGGAGTCTTTATTTTTGGCTTCTTCCGATTAGAAATTTGGTGATATTTTTATTTCCATGATTTGACTCTGGTGGTTTTGTGTCTCTCCTGAATGGATAGTGATTTATCGTGGGGAAACCTGACTGTTTTGCTAGGTTACAACATACCTTAGCATGTCAGTAACTTCGTTTATGCTACTGACATTCGCCGATAGCTGAATCCATTGTACTATGAATACTCAAGCCCCGTCTATTCGTTCATTGTCTGTTGTTCCACCAAGCAGCAGCTAGTGGTCAAATAGTCGGGGCTTGAGTGTGCATACGATATTTGATTCTGGTCTATAGGTCATTGAATTCGCGAAATTTTCCAGTTCCTGCCGATGGCGAATCTGTAACACTGAACGTAGGGAAGGAATATTTGGCAAGTTCAACGACATGCGTGTTAGAATCTATTGTCCTATATACTCAAACCACGGCCATTTGTCCACTAGCTCCTACTCAGTGGAATAACAGACAATGAACGAATGGACGGGCTCGAGTATGTATAGGACAGTGGAGTCTAACATGTCGGTCACTGATGTCATGAATTAACCCTTTCCCTACCTATACGTGGCAAGAAACTTCAGCGTTTACAATTCCAAGTGGACATAATAAATTTATGCCATAAGTCGCCATCTCTGACCTCAGAATATTTAGGAATATAGAAGTGAAATAGCCGGTAGGACAGCGAACTCAATCACACACGCCAGCAAAATGGCTTCCCTGGCCAACAACATGGCGGATACGCCTACAGCCAATCAGCGTAAGGTAGCTGTCCTGACAGCCGGCAGCACAGTTTGCGTACAGATAATGAATCGTAATGCAAATTTAGTGTGAATTTCCTGCATAATATTGGTTCTACTTGAAAACATTTATGATTTATACTCGAAAACAAATATTACAACTTGGAAAGCAAGAATGTGTACATCAGGGAAGCAGTTGAATACTAACTAGTTTCAGTACAAAGTACCTATCCTTTGACTACGGCGCCCCACTCCCCTTAACTCAAGTGTAACTATGACTGTTTTGTAACCATGTGTGCAATGTTCTATATCTGACACAGATAAATAAATAAACCACTAACCTTATATGTTACTCTGCTCGTGACACGGGGAAAATAGACGGGGGAGGCTTGGAGTGAAGGCGTGAAGTTGGGCGGTTACCGCCCCCAGGGCTCTCCCCCGCCTGTTTTAAAAGCCGTATAAACATCGATTTGCCGCACAATGCCTGCGAACCGCCGAGGCGTTGATTAAAGACGCTTGGCCGTGAAAGCCTCGCATCAGGTGATTAATAGAGGCCCGAGCGGTCCCGTGACGATGCAAGTTGCCTTAGCCCTTAGGTTCCCTTGCCGCGTCGCGGGTTCTGATCCCACCGTCGCCCGTCGTGACAGCGAGGCCCTAGTTGAGGTCCTGACATAGCAGTGTTTATAGCAAGCGCAACCTCACGACATTGGCAACACTGAAATATTGCACGTTTACGATAAGCAGACCCAACATATGCCAACAATATTTGTGCATCTGTTGGTAGAAATTCCTTACGTAGGCGGTTGCAGCTGTGCTTCATGGTTGTTTACACACGAGTTTGTCGCAAATCTTATCTTATTATGTAGGAACCCCTGTTTTTCGCAAAAAAAAAATTGTCTCACTTTGTTTTGGTGTCTTGTGTGCACAATTGCCGTTCTACTTCGTGGTCAGTGATTGGATATTTTAACTTTCACCAGTCTTGGGATTCTACCGGCAAATCACAGACGTGTGGTGTTGCAGGAACGTTATTGTAATTGGCTCAGTCAAATAAGATACGGTTCTTCACACAGACACGCTGCCAATAACCGTGATGCAAAACTTCAGATGTGTACGTAAGGCACTGAAACAAACTTCAGTGTATAAAAAATGAGTTTGATAAACAGTGACCCAAGCGCGGAAGTATATATTTACGAACAGGAGTTTGAAATCAATCTTACGTTCAAATAAATTCGCGAAATATTCCGGGATTCCAGTTATGTAAACTGTTGCATTTTTTCTGGTTCATTGATTAGTTCGGTCTGTCAGTAGCAGCTTGCTCTGCTGTAATGTGGGATCAGTAGTTCAACGAGAAGTGCTCTCGTGACATTTTAGACTTGAAAACTTTAGACCTACTCGGGTTAATGTACGTACGTCTAAAAATCAAATTTCTCTCTGCCAAAGCTAACCGGAGACATAATATAACCATCGGCCTTTAGTCTTGTTTCTAGAAACTATTATGAATCACTAGGATAACTTGGGTACAGAGAAATTCCAGCTTCAGGCTTTAAAATAGTAACCCGAGAAATGTTTCCTACCAATCCCTAATTCACGAGAGTAGGTTTTCGAACAACTCACACTTAGCCATGGACAAGAAAAGGGTGCGTTTCTGTTACCAGGTGAAACTAACCAAGTATCGCGAAACAAAAATGTAAACAGCAAACATAACCATGGTGTTCAAAATATCGAAGAAAGAAGCGAGAAACGAATAGGAATACTAGAGTGAGTGAGATATTTGCTGAGCCCCTAGCATCGAGGTCTCTAGCGCTGGTGAGGGATGACATGAGGTGAGTATGGAGCAGCTCCAGATTGAATAGGCGGGGGAAACGGGAGATCCACGAGAAAACCCCGCCGATCAACGGCATCGTCGATTCCCTCACACGAAAATCCGGGAATCGACCCCGGATCGCCTTGGTGAGAGGCAAGTGGTCTGACCATTCGGTCACCGTGGCCCGTACGAATTCTAGACTATACCAACTATATTATACAGAGTGTTGTCATAATTGCATGTCAATATTTTGGGAAAACAATACTCACATAGAGAAACAAAACATATGTCCAAAAATCACCGTTATTGCACCTAAGTTAGCAATACGTGATGTAGTTCATAGCATGGGCAGGATTATGTCGGTGTGTCATATAATTACAGCAGTGCTGTACATTGTACATACTCCGCTATGACGCTTACCCATAAACAGTAGGAATATCTACTAAACATTTATAGAAACTTGTGAAAATGTGTTGCTCGTGTGCTATTGCTAATTGTAGTTCAGAAACTGATCGTTTTCAGACGTAAGTGCGTCCAACATTGTTTGTTCGTCTAGAAACGAGAATTGTTTCCCACATTATTAACATGCCATTTGACAACGCCCTGTTTAAAATAACGAATGAAAAATAAGCTGCGGCACTCGCTTTTATAAAATATTTACCCATTAAGAGTGCTTCCTACTTTGGAGACGTCTCAGTAAAAACACTTTAGTTGTAACAACAAAATGTTTGTTTAAACATGAGACACAGCAAAGTTTCTTTGCCGCAAAACCAATTTTGTTTAAAAGTTACAGTAATGGTCACAGAATTGTGTTGTTATCAAGATAATATATTTCAAATATAGCCTATTTGTGGTGAATATAGTTAAGATAGTTATAACACAAGATTTTAAGTAGCAAAATTTAAAACTCTTATATTTACACTATATTCAAAGAACTATTGTAATGCAATATGTGACACAAAACATAATTTCCATTCCATGTTTGCTTTTCTATAAGACAAGAATTCTTTACAGTAAGATACTATACACTTTTTGGCCAATTCAGTTTGCAGTACATCTCACATAAAATCTAGTGGTTTTGTGTTGGATCGAGCAAGGATATGGTTTTAATTTTAAATTGTATTCAGTGATTTCAGTCGTATTTTATCATAACGCTTTTGGGTAAAACCTATTTCTGCATTAAAAGGGCGTGGTACATTATTAAACGCTAAAAGCATTAATCTATAACTGTAGGTTTCTTGAAGCCAATTTACGGAAGTTAAACTATAGCAACCCTAGACAATAGTTTTAGCCAACGTTTTAAACAAAATTGTTTCCAGTGTTACGAACTTCTGAGGCACAATCTCTGACGCCGGAACATCGTGCATTTAACTGCGGCGCAAGAGATCACGCGTAACGAATTAGTAATTCTGGATAAATATTAACTCATGAAGTTGGCAAATACCATTATCTAGGATTGTCATCGAGTATTTATCCATATTGGCTTCGAAAAAGCGTAGAAATCAATTCATGTTTTCAGCATTTATTTATCTACCACGCCCTCTTAAGAAGAGGAGGAAATTCAGAAATTATATTGTAAACTGACCGTATGTCGTGATGTGATTTAATATTGTGATAAACTACTTTCCGGGCTTCCCGAAATTGTTCAAGCTCTGTACACCTAGTTTACTTGGTCACCAACAGAGAGCAGGCATATGTCGTTTCAGCAATTAGTGACCAATGTATTAAATATAAGATCACAGTTAAAATGTTTAGCATATTTCTGGTACTGAAGTTCGAAGTAGGGTAGGTTTACGATAGACAGGTTTGAAAGGTACAGATTCAAATCGAATTCAACACGTAAATCCCTATACATGTTTGCGAAAAAAAACTCCGAGGCTAGCAGCGGCCTTAAACTACAAATCGTACAGATTAATTGTTAGGAATCCGATCAGGTAACTTATAATAACCACCTACTGCAGTCGCGCTGTGCCTAAAAGGCCGGCCTTGTTAGCGACACAGGAAGTCGTTACAACGTCAACATCTCCACCGCCGGGAAGTTTCACACAAGTCCCTCGCCCGTGTTATTTGGCCCGTGCAAATACATTTTTAGAAAGTGTGGGCGGACCGCATTACAATGCCGCTGCTTCCCACGACACACGCTTTCCCCACCGCTGCACGCCACTGGTCCGCCCCTGTGCATGTGCCCAGGCAGCTTACATTGACCGGCGAGCTGGCAACACCGCCGTCCATTACTGACCAGGAATATGTAGCTATTGTCTCTGCCATGACAGCTTGTTGTGACGGGTGAGTTGGCAACACTGCCGTCCACTACCGGCCAGGAACGTGTAGCTGTTGCCACAGCCATGGCAGTTTGCAATGAAGCGACGAGCTGGCAACATCGCAGTCCATAGCCGTCTTTAGTAGAAGGCCGCGGCCTTAGATCTGGCAACCCTGTTAGGAAGGGTAATTTTAACACTTATTTTAACTCTCCAAAGACAATGGCTATACTTTATTCGTTATTGTGCCATACATACCGGCGAATCAGGGTCATCCACTGCCGTTAGCGAGACAAAAGAAGTGTTAAATGACCCTACCTGACAAGGTTGCCAGATCTAAGGCAGCGGCCTTCTACTAAAGACGGCATTGGCCATGGTCGCTAGTTGTTACCGGTGATATGGCAACACTGCCGTCCATAACCGGCCAGGAACGTGTAGCTGTTGCCACAGTCATGGCAGTTTGCATTGACGCGACGAGCTGGCAACATCGCCGTTCATTACTAGTCAGTAGGGACACCTGTTTTACGAGAAAAGAATTTTGCCCCAGTTTGTTTCAGTGTCTTACATGCACATCTGCATTTCTGCTTAATGGTTATTGGCAGCGTGTCTATGTAAAGAGCCGTATCTTATTTGACTGAGCCAATTACAATAAAATTCTTACAACACCACACGTCTGTGATTTGCCGGTAGAATACCAAGGCTGGTGAGAGTTAAAATATCCAATCACTGACCAAGTATCAGAACTGAAATTGTGCACATAAGGCACCAAAACAAAGTGAAACTAAATTCTTTTCGCGAAAAATAGATGTCCCTACTATTAAATTATTTTCAGTGAATTCTACAGGTTCATCAGTCAGAGAGCCAGACTGTTTACTGAAATTCTGATGATTATAATTTCACCGGTTGCAATCACTGGTTTGCATTTAAAGTGAAGCTGCTCAGAGAAGTCCAGAGTTTCTTCCAGAATCTAGAAGGCGGTTTGTTCAAGACTGACGAGGGGTTGGACGCCAGAGAAGTCCCCCCCCCTTTAACTTCTACTTTCTTTCCACTCGCAAGACGCCATATTTATCCTGGAGCCTTGGAGGGGAATGGAGGGGGGCGGCAAAGTTTTTACCCCCAGCGTCCGTGCAAGTTCCGACCATTTATTTTTCAATCTTTCCTTATCTTAACGGCTGCGAAAATAATATCGAGAACGATAAAAAAAGAAGAAGGGGAGGAGAGAAAGAAGAACGGGCAGAAATATAAAAGACGAATGTCGGCCCAAGGGAAAAGGAATAGAGAGTTTTAAATATATGTTTTTGCTTGCATCCTCTCTGCCGCGAGGCATAAAAATAAAAACGTATCTGGCAGAAATAAGCGTGTCTTGGCGGATAAATTTACTGCTCTTGCTAAGAATAGGGAAACTATCTAGATATGTTGCATGCACACGATGGAGAAGGTACAGTTCTGTGCTACCACTTTGTGAGGGATGTACAGACCTGCAATTTATCGAAATTTGTCTTTGTTAACTAGGCCGAACTGCACACGTTTATCGTTAAAAGTACCTACAATTTGAGTAATAAATGTCGTTATTTATAGGTGTGAATCAGAGATAAGAGAAAAGTATAGATGGAGCATTAGCAGCCTGTACTGAGGCCAAGCTGACATTGTTTATTCAGGTTGCAATATGGCGGAGTGCAATTATCTGTTCCTGTAGATGTATTGAGAAACGAGGTTATGGTTGGCCAACCCACAGTCGCATTATACTCGTTGCTATGGTAATAAAAAACATTTTTCAGTTACCAACATGGCGGATGGAATCCCCCTTTTTCCGTCTCAAGGCCTCGTACCACTCGCCATAAAACATACCTTATGCTACATCTGTGTGTTTATCTAATCTCTGGTGTGAACAACTTTATTTAGTAAATGTATTGATAAACGACTGTAATATTACTCAATGTCCTCCAGTATAAAATAATCGATGGTCCGTTTCATGTAAGTATACTCCATTTCATATAAGTTTGGATGAATGTGACAGCAACTTATGGGCAATAATTTGTAAGATTTTGTTATTTGTGTCACTACACAAGACAAACTTTGCAATACAAAGGCTGAATTGGACATTTCAGGTTCATTTTAGAGCTTAAAACATCTTTAATTGTGCAACAAGTCACAAAATAATAAACAATTATTGCCCATAAGTTGCTGTAAAAATTATCCAAACTTATATGAAACAGAGTTTGTAGCAACGTGCAGGATGTGTGCTATTAATGTGCTGACAACGTGCAGTTTGTGACGTGCAGGCAACGCCACATTGCAACGTTGCCTGTACGAGACATTGGCACGTTGCCTGCACCTATTCTGCACATTTCTGGCACATCACAGCACGTTGTAGCAACGTCACAGTGTTACAGTGTAATGTGCAGGCAACGTTGCCGTGCTGTTATGGGGTATACACATAACGGTACGTCAAAGGTCAAAATTTTCACGTTGCAGGAGCAGAAACCTTAAATATATCAACGGACATACTGAAATGTATTAATTTACAATGAATCAAGATGTCACGGACTGCGTGAATAATGTTACAATACCTAAAACAACAAGTATTTGTAGTTCCAAAAACGTACTGAAAATTACAAATTTTGTATAGGAAATTATCGACATCTTTGGTAGTCTACATAAGAAAAAAAATATTTTTTTTTGCAGAGACCGGAATTTCCTTTAATTGTGAAAATTCTCGGTTCGTTATGGTGCATGTCGGCGATAACAAGTGCATATCTCCGTCTACGAGGCGATGAGCAGCCATGGCGAGGTGTCGAATTGAATGATAAGTGCTGATAGCGTGACCCTACTTTTGAAAACCCATGGACAACTGAATAACAAACCTGAGAGCTGCTCAACGCGTTCTGTTGTGAATCTGGAGCGTTAGTCAGACATGTATGTTACATAAAACTATTGAAAGTGCTACTGCTAACGTGACGATTTCACTGATCACTTGAACTGCCTTAAGAATGCGTGGTAGATAAATAAACGCTGGAAGCATAAATTTATTTCTATGTTTTTTTTTTTCGAAGCTAATATCGATAAAATACTCAACGACAATCCTATATAATGGTATTTGCCAACTTTATGTGCAAATATTTATCCAGAATTTTTAATTCGCTACGCGTGATCTTGTGCCTCGGAAGTTCTAAACACTGGAAACAATTTTGTTTACAACGTTGGCTAAAACTATTGTCTAGGTTTATTGCTATTGTTTAATTTTCGCAAACTGGCTTCAAAAAACCTACAGTTATAGAGTAATGCTTGCAGCGTTGAATTATGTACCACGTTCTCTTAAGGAATCATACCAGCATTCGCCTGCAGAGGTTTCGGAAAATCACATAAAACGTATCCTACGTCAGGATAGTCTTAGTCGGGAATTGGCTTGATTGAAGTGATTTTGGTCAGCACTAAAGATCTAGGTCTTTAGGGCTGGTGAAGGGTGACACGATGTGAGTATGCAGCAGCGCTGAGATAAATAGGCGGAGGAGACGGGAGATTCACGAGAAAACCCGCCGACTAACGGCATCGTCCGGCACGATTCCCATTTGCGAAAATTCGGGGATCGACACCACCGGGAATCGAAACCGTATCGACTTGTTGAGGGGAGGGGGGTGGTTGCCGTAGCCGGGAATCAGAACCTGGTACGCCAAGGTTTGCGCCACGTCGCTAGGTATGTTGGAGAGGAGGGTGGAGGGGGGAACAGCACGAGGTTAGCGCACTCCCACGATTCACAGCCTCCGGGGTCCAGCATCAGCCGCGAGCAGGCTTATCTCCGCACCCGCCGCCACATCGCAAGAGATCACTGCCGCGCATAAAAAAATAATATCTCCCGCATTTATGGCCCCCACGAAATTTTATCTCGGCCGTTCATTACTTTTTATTTGTCTCCCCTCGCCAGGTTTCTTCTTCTCCTTCTTTCTTCCCGACTCTTCGGAGAACATTCTTCCCCATCCTCTCTCCTCCATCATTCTGCTCCATCCCCCCTTCCTCTTAACTTTGTCCACCCCGCCGCGGGAACAGCTAGCCAGAAAGCGTTAGCTTCAACAAGATCGTTCGGTTTTATTGTTATGGCGATGTTCTTTTGTTAACTTTGGCCACTGAGCTGGCTCTCGGCTCCAGGCGCTCCGGAAGGTTGTTAACAACTTTTCAATGTCCCGAACTCCCCCCTCCCTTTTTATCCCTCCTGTTCCACGCCGACAGAAAAATTCATAATCGCCCGCAGGAAGGCAGGTTGTGAAGGTGGAAGGGGAGGTGAGGCTGTTATAAAGATGGTGGCCGTCACTTCCGGGCTGTGTTTGCCCGGCCGACGTCAGACGTCGCTTGATATCCCAGCAGACACTCATCTGGCGGGCGTCTCTCGTCCTATCTCTGCGCTGCTGTCCCGCCTCTGGCTCCCAACTCAACTCTTCCTTCTTGTAATTATACGGTATTCGTGCCCAGCTACAAGTCTCTGCTACGAATATTCCACGAGCACTATATCGCCTGCGGGAATGTCTCATCAACCTATGGCACGAGCCAGCTACGGTGCCTGATTCACTCTCACAACACTTTCTTTGTCACAACTACACTTTATTAAGATATCAACCGCTACAAAGTAATTTTGCCGCGTAAGTATTCAACTTGGTCTAAAGGAATCTTGCTTTACACCTAAACCAGTCTGAAAAAACTTACGATTCGCGTCTAAATTTTCCCATTGAAACGTGTTTTTTAAAAAGTTACTTCCTTTGTACACAATGTAACAATTTTTTTCAGCATAAAGCTTGTGTTTAAGAGTGCATGGTAGATAAATTAACGCTGAATACATCAATTGATATCTACGCTTTTTTAATAGGCCAATACGGATAAAATACGCAATGCCAATCCTAGATAATGGTATTAACCAACTTTATGAGTAAATATTTATACAGAATAGCTAACTCGTTAAGCGTGATCTCTTGCGCCGCAGTTAAATGCACGAAGAGGTTCCGGCGTCAGAGACTGTGCCTCAGAAGTTCGTAACACTGGAAACAATTTTGTTTAAAACGTTGGCTAAAACTGTTGTCTAGGATTACTATTGTTTAATTTTCGCAAATGTCTTTAAGAAACATACAGTTATAGATTAATTCTTTTAGAGTTGAATTATGTAACACTTCATCCTAAAATACTGCAACTATCTTGATCTTACAGATATCAAATGAACTTTCTTAATAACAGCAAATGTTTTACTAAAAACTAAATTTCCTTTGAGGCAAAATTATTTTGCGTTGGTTCGAATTTAAACAAATATTTTGTTGTGGCAAAGGAAGTGTTTTGTAAAGTGTACTTCGGAGTCCTTGCGAGAACAAATACAGGAATTTACATGTTTAATTATGGCCATTCGGTGGGGCTCAAGACATCTTTCGCGATATCGCTTTCGGGCGACAACCTCTGTCCGTACTGAAATTAGGAAGGTATTGCCACAAGAATGAAAATATGGGAAATGTATTTAGCGTACGGCAATAGTTCTAGCCACAAGTTTGTTGCGTAATAATTTTGTTTTAATGCCTTATTGTACATCTGCTTCGTGACTATCGGCAGCGCGTCTTTGCTAAGGGCTTGTGCCTTACTGGTGTCAATAACTCAAGTATTTTTTTTACCAAAACTTAAAAAAAATTTCAGGCAATGTGTAGTCACACGATGCACAATACTGTGGATTCGTTTTTAAAAATAATGCACTATTCGTCAGCAAAACAAAAATTTGCTTCGTTTTGGCTTATTTTCACGACAAAAAAAGTGGTACTTTGGGTGACGAAGTCTAAAACACCGTTCAGTACAGCGATACAAAAAATTCTGCCACAAAGTATAACAAATTAGTGTCAAAATTGTGGAGCATAATTTTGATATGAGTATTAGGTAGCAATAAAAAAAATTTTCGAAATCACTGCAATACTAAGGAACTAGACCTTTAGGGCGCGGTACACCTCAGTTTTCAACGTCTTTTTTTATTTTTATATTTGTACCTGATATTTTTTTATACATAAATTGCGATTAAATCTTTCTCTTGGGAAATTTTTGTATCTCTCATAGTTTTTGCGTAATGAATCGTAAACGTCAAAATTAGGACTTTACGGTTTTTAAGTACGCCACTAAAACCAACTGACATTCCAAACTGAAAAAATTTTACACTACATAACAATGTTGTAGGCTAAGATTTGACACATATAAAAACCAAAAATTATATTTTTGTATTTAAAAAAAAATTTTTTTTTTTTAGTTTTCATTTTAAAATTCAGCATTTTTTATTAAATACAAAAATATTTAATTTTTTACTCTCATATATGTCAAATCATAGCCTACAACATTGTTATACACTGTAAATTTTGTCGGTTTGGTATGTCAGTTGGTTTTAGTGGCGTACATAAAACAGTAAAGTGCAAATTTTGACGTTTATGACTCATTACGTAAAAACTATGAGAGATACAAAAATTTCCTTAGAGGAAGATTTAATCACAATTTAAGACTAAAATAAGAAAAAAATCTTGTACAAATATAAAAATTAATAAAGACATTGAAACCTGAGGTGAACCGCATTAAGGGCTTGTTCCCGAGTTTTTTTCAGACTGGTGCCAATAACTCAAATATTTTTTAACCAAATGTTTTGAAAAAATTTGAGTCAATGTGCAATCACACGATGCACAATACTGTGGACGCGTTTTTTTTTTTTTTTAAATAATGTACCATTCGCCAGCAAAAAAAAAATAATTTCCTTCATTTTTGCTTATTTTCACGAAGAAATACGTGGTACTTTGGGTAATGAAATCTAAAAAACCGTTCTGTATAATTCTACAAAAAAATTCAGCTACAAATTATAACATATAAGTGTCAAAATTGTGCAGCGAAATTTTGATATGAGAATTAGGTAGCAATAAAAAAAATTTTTTCGAAATCACTGCAAAACTCCGTAACAAGGCCTTAAGACAAGTCTGTCATTTGACTGCACAAATCAGAATATGGTTCTTGTGACACAATACGTCTGTGATTTGTCAGTAGAACTACAAGACAAGTGAGGGTTGAAAACATCCAGTAACTGACAACTAAGCACAGCTGCAGATGTGCACATAAGATATTGAAGTCAAATAAAATGTGCAATAATATTTTCGTCATTAAGTAGTTGCTCTGGTAGTAGTTCACTTATACAATTATAATCTAAGAAAACTTAACATTGAACAATAGTTTAAAAATTGTGTGGTTTACAAGATAATGTTCGAATTAAAATTCCAATGAAGGGCAGGCAGTGTGACATCGTGAAATTATTTCAATCTCTCAGAATAGGCACATAATCTGCAGTTCTTTGCGATGTTTGGAATAGTCTGCTTCTCAGATCCATAATCACACTGACGAGAAACAACAAAATGAAGATGTTTTTGGTCGGCACATAACATCTAGGCAGGAATGGTAGAAGCGGAGGAAACGGGAGATCCTCGAGAAAACCCGCCGGCCAGCGACATCGTCCGGCAAGGTTCCCACAGGTTTTGTAGTAATTACAAGGAATCCAAAGAAGTGAACGACTAAATGAATTTATTTACAGCTTCAATTTACAGTATATGTTTTATAAAACAGTATTTTATTTCTTCAAAGGTACTATATGTGCCTCGCATAGTTTTATAGTTCCAAAATGTCCAGAATCTAACGAAAACCGCATCGTAAAAAAATCCGCCCGTTTGTCCGACTCCCCCTCCCCCCCCCAAAAAAAATACAATGTGGGCTAAAACACACATTTTTTTGAGCAGAAGGGCTTTTGTCATTTATATATATATAATTTAGTTAAATAACGCACATTGTCTAGTCTGTTGATGTGTATAACAACAGACTAACGATTGTTATTTTAATTAAATATTAGACTGTTGGCTTCTTGATAAGTTAATTCTTCTACAGATCAATGTTATTAGATTTGCAACAGACAATTTCCGTTGCTAGTTGCGTTGCCACAAATAAGTAGTTAACTGTATACCTTCGCTTGATGGAGATAATTTCTTCCTTCGGCAATGTTCTGTTTTAAACTCGTAGTTGTCTCCACAAACACCAGCATATTAATCTTAATAGCGATGGAAATTGTCCATTACAAAATACACCCAAGAGAAATTCGATTATCTTCCTAACCTGTAGTTGAATTAATCTTAGTTTTGGGTTTCTTACGCAATATATAGCGTGGAAACGTACTCATCGTATGAAATATGTGATATAGCTATAAGATAACGTTATATCGTTGAAGATGCATGGCTAGGGAAACACAATGTTTACGAAAAGATTTTTGCACCGGCGCCTTGTTTTAATTCCTCGTGTCCGCATCTGCGGCTCTGCGTCAAGGTACGTATGTATGTTTATAATACTCGGTATGTTGAGCTTCTACCCACCAATCACAGACGTGTGCTGTCGCAGTTTGCTTCTCTGATTGGCGCTGTCGAATGAGAACAAAGACACACTGTCATAACCGCCAAGCAAAGATGCAGACGCGCGTTGATGAGCAAGTTGGTGCGAAAATCTTCTTGCGAAAAACCGGGTGTCGCCACGATCGGTCAGAATGTCAGACACACGTGAGGTGGATGTTTCTAAGGACAGTGATTGTTGGTGAAAATTATTTTGAAACAATTTGTTTCCATGCAGAATGTGTACATCTTCAGCTCTACTTCACGGTTATTGGCAGCACTGTCAAAAAACTTCCTAAACAGTATCGGAAGTTTTTAAACCAAGCACAGTATGGTGCAATTGATATGCTTCGGCTCGTAAATTCCGCAAATAATTATTAATCAGCATTATTGCTTTACAAGTCTTCTAACTTCAGTAGGATACATTTGACTGTTTCCTATATGTATATAGCAACGCTACCGTTGATGTATGAGGAACAATTTAACCATACCTAACTTATAACACTCCTATACGTAGGCACAGAACATTGAGGAATACAGAAGTGAAATAGCCGGTAGGACAGCGAACTCAGTCACACACGCCAGCAACATGACGGATACGCCTTCAGCCAATCAGCGTAACCCTGCTACCCGGCAGCCAGGCCAATAGGAAACATGTCGTAACGTGCAGAAACCAAGCAGACACGGGGCTTGTAGCAAACTGAGGCAGTCTAAGCAGCGAAGTTCACCCGTATCAAAGGTGGAAATTCGATACCGGCGAAGACGCCTCTTAACTCTCACGAGCCTAGGGATTGTACCGACAAATCACAGACGTGTGGTGTTGCAGGAACGTTATTGTAATTGGCTCAGTCAAATGAGACACAGCTCTTCACATAGACACGCTGCCAATAACAATGAAGCACAAATGCAGTTGTGCACGTAAGGCACTGAAACAAACTGGGGCAAAATTCTTTTCACGAAAAACAAGGGTTTCTAGCCGATACCGCACGTCTGCGATCTGCGTGTGAAACCTCGAGACGCTGTGAGTTAAAAACAGCCAATCACTGACCTTGGAGCATAGCTGCAGAAGTGTACATAAGACAATGGAACAAAAGGTTGCAAATTGTTTGTCCATCAAAGCACTGGCTCGTGGGCTAGACGCAGGAGTGTTGCATGCCGCTGGAGAGAGCGCGTGCCTTCTGGAAGACTCCAGTTGGACAACGTGTCCCTCCAGGACCTGCCAGACGCTAAGTGGTCCTTTATTGATCTGTCTGTCTGCGTGAAGAGCTCGCCACTAATGCGACATCTGACAGCTATGCCTATATCCTCATCCCCCCACCATCCACTACCTCAACCATCACTCCGCCATTATGCGCTGCTTCTTTGTCAGTCGCTCGCCCTCGACTTCTTCTGAAACACATAGTCATCCAGCATTCCAGGCATCTCCCCCACACATGACGACCTAGCACTCTCGTCTCCTCGCGTCAGCTATGCTCTTATGTCCGGGTCCGTTGGTCGTGTCTCCATTTTATGACACACGTCCTAAGTATCTGCTTGTCGACCTATGAAAAAAAAAATTATGACTGCTCTAACGTGTCCATTATGAGGTGACGGCAGGGACAGGTATTGCCAGTGACTAACTCGGAGTCATAGACACTTCACGTTACGACAACGCATGGAAATAGTTATGTTGATATTCAGTAATGTTTAAGGTTAAAATAACTTACAGCCGTGCTACAGTCGAAATAACCATAGTCACAAACATTTGTCGTTGCCAAAGCCGTTAAAAAAAATCTTGTAACTATTGATCAGAGAAACCGGAAGTTTACATTCATGTCCAATCAAGTACAGCTGACCAACGACCTATTTCAAAAATATTGGCTTTATTTAAGTAAGTTAAAGTGTTATGTAAATAACTTTCCCTTGTATTTTTATTTTCGTTAACATTTTCCTCTAAACTATCTGTGGGGGAAGGGGGGCGGTGGTCGAGGAGCCAGACCTCTCGCCTCCCACCAAGGCGATCCGGGTTCGTTTCCCAGCGAGGTCGGTCCCCGGATTTTCGCACGTGGGAATCGTGCCGGGCGATGTCGTTGGTCGGTGGTTTTTCTCGGGGATCTCCCGTTTCCCTCACCCTTTCATTCCTACGCTACTCCATACTCGCCCTCTCACTCAGTCAGAAGTCATAGTCATATAGGCCTATCTATGGACGGTAATATTATACAAATTCGACTGAAAGATACTTGTGATTGGTTACGCATAGATTCTCGCGTAAGAAGGTTGAGTTGACCAACTTATTATGCGACTATACAATTCATACGCTATGTATTTGGTCACGCACTAGTGCAGCTTGCATCGCATCAGAGAATAAGTACAAATATTACTGTTATTGGTATGGTTATGTTTATTTCAATTGTAGCTCTACCTTTACTCACAAAGTATTTTTAATAGCAATTCTCAACAACGTAAATAAGTTTTTGCTTGTATGCAATAAATATTCATGATCGTTATGAAAAATGTGGACAAATTAATTTTTCATTCATGACATTTTGCAGAAACTTCGTATAGACAGCAAGGTCTCTTAAGTTGGAAGCATTAGCTCAGAAAACATAGAAATACAAGAGCAAATAAATTCACGCAATTAATTTCTATTTGTACCGTGAAAATTTAGCCGGAAACAATGATTATGTAATTTTAAAAAAAAATTAAGCTTACTTTATTATTATTTTTAATTTAACATTTCAGCAGTAGAAAGCCAACATAATTTTTGAAATTTTAATTACGAGTTTATAAAACATTTAATATATATTAACCTGCTCACAGTTCCATTTATAATTTTCTTAATGTTTATTCATAGTTACTGGAATTACTACCAGAATCTAGTGTGGAAAGGTGTTGACCTGTCCAAATAATCTCAACAAGTACGTACTAGGTTGTATTCAGCTGTGCGTACTTAGTGAGTATATACTATATATTGGGATACAGCTTCAATTCCAGCTGCGACTAGATATGCAAACAGTTTTACAAGCTCTGTCGCTGGAACACACATGTTTACTCTAGTTGAAATGTGCGCATGCGCAGAACTGCGTTGAGGTAATTAATTAAACTGTTTGCCAGACTGATCCAATGAGAAGCCAGTTTTTACTCTTATACACACTTAATGATACTATCTATATTTTTTCATCTCACCACGGGCGTCCAAAATGCATTGAAGGTTCCATTTTCTTTCTCCGGTCTCAGTTTGCAAGAAGGGAAGGACAGATGGACACAGAGGCAGACCTTGTGGCTATGAATGTTAGCTGGTCAACTACTCGTGTTTAGTTTGTACACCCCCTCCCCCTGCTGATTGGTCGAGGAGGGCAGATTGTGACGTCAGAGCTGGGAGCGTGGTTAATTAGCCGTGGTCGCTGTCCGCGGCGGGGAAATTAATTGGCGAGAGCTCGCATTTACAAAGGCAACCGCTGTTGGCGCGTCTGTGCGAGGCAGGGCTTCGCGTGTACCAACCTCTGCGCGGAGGAGGGGGGGGGAGAAATACTAATAATTTCCTCAACGTTATATCTGGCCAGTCTGATTGGTTCGGTCTATTACATCTGCAGATATACGTCGCACAAACCAATATGGTTTC
Source organism: Medauroidea extradentata (assembly GCA_003012365.1). Taxonomy (NCBI): domain Eukaryota; kingdom Metazoa; phylum Arthropoda; class Insecta; order Phasmatodea; family Phasmatidae; genus Medauroidea; species Medauroidea extradentata. The sequence goes on from PNEQ01092227.1 coordinate 133,083, forward strand.
TAGTCCTGTGTGCGCTAAGGTGGTCCAGTGGAGTTATCAAGAGTTTCGTCCAAGGGGTCATGTCACCCCCCCTCCCAGGAAGAGTTTAAATTTAGGAAATTAATTACAAGATTTTATTGTTTTTATCAGGGGCGTACTGACAATACCTAATTAGTAGAGATGGGAAAATTTCGCGAAATCTTTGACCTGCATGTTAGAATTAAGGGCTTGTTCCCGAGTTTTTTTCAGACTGGTGCCAATAACTCAAATATTTTTTTACCAAAAGTTTTGAAAAAAATTGAGTTAATGTGCAATCACACGATGCACAATACTGTGGACGCGTTTTTTTACATAATGTTCCATTCGCCAGCAAAAACAAATTTTCCTTCATTTGTACTTATTTTCACGACGAAATACATGGTACTTTGGGTAATGAAATCTAAAAAACCGTTCAGTATAATTCTACAAAAAAAATCAGCAACAAATTATAACATATAAGTGTCAAAATTGTGCAGCGAAATTTTGATATGAGAATTAGGTAGCAATAAAAAAAATATTTTCGAAATCACTGCAAAACTCTGTAACAAGGCCTTAATTATATCCTATACATACTCAAGCTCCGTCTATTCGTTCATTATCTGCTTGTTCCACTTAGTAGCAGCTAGTTGACTAATAGTCGGGGCTTGAGTGTGCATAGGACACTGCATTCTAACATGCAGGTCATTGAAATAGCGAAATTTTCCCATCTCTAATAATTAGACATATGCAAAATTCGCGTTATCGTTTGGTAGTAGTCTAATCTGCACTTTCCTATACACAACAGAGCATAATCTGCGATTTAATTGGCCACGAACTTTTATTTGTTGTCATTTACGTGTGTTACGTCTTCACGGAGATTGGCCTTTCTACCGTGTAAGCATTCTCCGCGGCAAGTCACGACAATATCAGCCAACGGGAGACGTCGAACAAGCCTATAGTCGTTTGGAGTCTATTCAGCTGTCAGAAAATAACGCGAATTTTGCATGTCTCTACTAATAATTAGTGTTAGCTGCATAAAATACATAATTTTTCAGTTGTGCGTGTCCTTGCAGGAGACGTGAAAAATTCGCGTTTTCTTTCAGCCGCAAGCTAAATATCAAGCAACTATAGGTCTATAACACGTTCACTATTGGCCGTTGACTTACTCGACACTCCCTGGAAGTAACCGAGCCAATAATAAAACTGTATCTGAATACAGGCCCATTTGACTGTGTCAGCGAGCAGCTAATAAACAACTGCTGTCTGCACGATTACAAATATATTCTTAGAAGCTTGCCTACACGTCGGTGTTCCCGCGAATTTTTCCCCTCTCTAGTTACTAGAGTATGTTTTCGAGTGTTTTTGTGAAGAAAAAATGTTCTTACGTATGAAGAGTTTAGATATTGAAATGACAGCTTAAGCTATGCTACGGCAATGTAGACAGCAACGAGGTAAACAACGAAGTGACTCTACGCTCTAAAATTATTTGTAAGTTTACCTCACATATGTAGAGGAGTGTTAAGAAAGTAGGCGTGGCAAAATTGTTTCCATTTAGGGATCCCTATTTTTCGCAAAAAAGAGTTTTGCCTCACTTTGTTTTGGTACCTTATGTTCACAATAGCAGTTTGATACTTGGTCAGTGACTGGATATTTTAACTCTCACCAGCCTTGGATTCTACCGGCAAATCACAGACGTGTGTTGTTGCAGGAACGTTATTGTAATTGGCTCAGTCAAATAAGACACGGCTCTTCGCATAGACAAGCTGCCAATAACCATGAAGCAGAATTGCAGATGTGCACGTAGGGCACTGAAACAAACTGGGGCGAAATTATTTTCGTGAAAAACAGGGGTCCCTATTTATAATAAATCATCCTATAATGATTAGGACATTTTCCAGTGTAAATTTAAGTTCGACAAGTGCCTTGTGAAAAGTAATTATATATAATACGAAAATACCTGTCCTTACTCTAGTCAGAGCTCTGGTAGGAAGCGGGGCTACCTGCAAAAAATTAATTGTCACAATAATTATTATATTTGTACAATATATTGTATGTTTTATAGACACATATTGTATTAACATTTTTCTGACTTAAATTGTTTGTGCAAAATGGCATGTAAAAGCAAAACAAAATTACGTAGAATGATTTTATGCAAGAAACAAAAACCAACTGACATACAGAAATACATTAATTCACACTAAAGAACAGTGTCACGGGATACGTCTAGACATGCATAACAAACTGCAGTGAATATTTTCAGTATTTTTTATAAACATAGCAGAATTTAAAAAAATAAAATAGGTGACAATTTTGTGCTCTTGCAGAGGACAGCAATCTTTCTTTAGAAACACCGTATTAGTGATTAAAAATGTAACTCTTGTTGCCTGCTTCCGTAATACACGTATTTTAAGCTTGGACTAGAAACTTTGCTGTCAGAAAAATCATTGTATTTTTTAATTGATTTAGTAGGTGAGCTCAGCTGATTAAATTAGTTGATAAAATATTACCGATTCCATTCTATTGTTTTTACTGATACCTGATGTTTGCTGAAAAGAACTATGCAAAATTTTGTATGAATGCATAACGCTCACATCATCACCTCTGCTTCGTGGCTATTGGAAGAGTGTATTTGTACAGAGGTGTCGCTCATTTGACTGAGACAATGAGAACAAGGTTACTGCGACATCACACGTCTGTGATTTGCTGGTAGATCCCCAAGACGTTGAGAGTTAAAAACAGCCAATCACTGACTATGAAGCAGAGCTGCAGATGTGCACATGAGGCACTGAAAAAAAAAAATGTTGGATAATTCTTTTCACCTAAAAATTACCAGCTGTACTAGTGGAGCAGTAATAAAATATTACAAAACCAAAATTCACTGGTCATTCCTTGAACACTCAATGATTCCACCCAAGGAAAAGTCAGTATACACAAATATCAAGCAGCTTAAGTGCATGAAACAACTGAACAAGGGGTCGCTTAGGTGCATGTGTTGGCATTCTAGCTTGTTAATAATAGCATCGGTTTATACAATTGAAGGTAGACCTATACACATTGGCAAAAGCAAGGTTACGAACATTAGTCCTTACATTTATAGTCGTATTACTTTCTATAGACATCAAGTTATAGAACAAGCTGTGAACTCTTTCCCCGGCAGCTATTGATGAATATACAGTACCTGGAACCAACACATGGGCTTAAAAAAGTCAATTCAAGATGGATAGAGGCACTTGACTCCAGGGGCGTCCTTTCATCTTTTCTTGGGGGGGGGGGGCAAGATATTTTTTTTGTGGAAGTAGCCTTTTTTGCATTTGGGAGAATGTTAATAGGAATTTTCATGCCATGTACTGAATCTTTTTTCACGTATAATTAATTACTTTTTACATATGAACTGTTTCCATACATATTTATTTTTTGTCAATCACTATATAATTATTATAGGTAATGTTTATCACGGGAAATTTTGACTGTTTGCCGGGTTTCAACGCACGTTCAGCTTATCATAAGATTACTGGATTTTGCTTGTATGTGGAGCTGTTGCCCTATTTGACTGAGATAATAGGAATCCCGCTTTTGCAATATTTGATGCCTATTATTGGTTTATTTACAGCTAAGTTGTGTCTGACATAGATCACCCAAAAATATATGTGTCAAGTAACTACAATGTTTTGAAGGGTATGTTGACACAAAACATTTTCGCGATATACCATCATATCTAAGAATTACCATACAACAAACTACACAACAAAAATTTTATACCATTTAATTGCACTTGGTACCTTTTAAAAAATAAGTAACGTTCTTTCTAACAATGGCACATAAAACATAATGTATTGGGTAGATATTAGTGCAATGTAGGTGTATTCTAGTGAAAAACTAATAATATGATACATAAAAACATATTTTGTAAACACACCACCACACAGTGCCTTATACCCATAAAGCATTGATATGTATTACACTATCAGATAAATCATAATGTCCTTGGTGTAGATTATTAGAACCTTATATATGCTAGTGAAAAAACTACTAAACCTCATGGAAACTGATTCGTAAATCATAAACAAAATAATGAGCTATTGGCACATTCATGGACTAGTAGGCCTACGTTTAACGTATTTCTTGTATAGGGCATGGTTTCTTTTGTTGCTGACAGCCAAGATAATACTTTGGAGAGTCGGAATCTCGTATAACCTGAATTTGCTCAAAATTGGACTTGGTCCCTTTTACAAATTCCCGATTCATTTCTTGGTGTATACAATACAACCGAAGGCCATTAAAGCATATTTAAAGTAGAACTGTATTTGGAGATAAATATAAATACAGAAACTAAGTTCGTATAAACAGCACAGCACAAAACGTTATTTACAATGCAGAAACGAAGTTTTAAACATTACAATTTCTTTTATTAGCTTCGTTTTTCTCGCATGTAATTTTGGAGGTTAAATCAACATGGCGAACATTCACAAAATCCTTTGCTGTGATTGGTTGCTGTCCTATGTCAGCATCTCTATGCACACGAACACATATTTGGTGTTGTGAATTGGTAGGTGTGAACGAGCTATGTTCTAAGCTTACTGTTATATCATCAATTGTGAATCCATCTTTAGCTGGCGTTTAGAAGGCAGGCGATGAGAAGATTGCAAGATGACGAGCCATAACTGAAACATTGCTACTAAAAACATTGTATGCTAACCCATTTTATAATATTCGTAAACGATCGCTGTTATTTTCAGAGTTATGATACAAATTCCTTCATAGAGTGCCTAACAAACCGTAATACGTACACGAGGTTTGAGTAACACGGACCTATGTTTGCAGTTTCATTTACCCTTCATTAAAACAACAGTTTTTTTGTCACTTAATTAAAAAAAAGTCATATTGCAGAAAATCCGCGAATAAAAACTTTAAAAGCATATATTTCGAACTACCCAATATTCCCTTACAAAGGTTTCTTTGCGAACAACTTTATTTTCTTTGTAGGATATAAAACAATTGTTCAACATAAACGTTGTGTAAAATAAATACAGCGAACCCTACAGTTTTTGTGACAATACATTTTTTGTGACCAATACTACTGTATAGGCGGTTCGGGATAAAGTGAGCACTAAAAATGTAACCTTTGAAAAATATCACTAGTCGCTACTACACATAATTTAACATTACCTTTAGTCCATTTTCTACTTGTATGGTTGGCAGCGAAATTACGCAATATAGTTCCATTTATTTTCCTATTTAAAGACAGTAGTACTGGAACAAAATCAACTGATGAAAGCGACATAGTTGTATTTTATATAATTAACTAACTTTATTTATCAAGCTATATAGGTACCTACCCAGTGCACAATTTATCTTATACGCGCAAACATCGAGTGACATGTGTAGAGAGATTAGACATGTTCGGTTGTTACACTTCACGCGCGAAAAGATACTAATTCGCTGAAAATAGAACTTTAGCCGGTCGTTTCTGAGTGCTCACTTTATCCCGAACCGTCTGTACATATTTTCAAACAAATATTTTCTCTGTGTATAAGTTCCTTTGGCTGTGGTTCGTGATTAAAAAAAAAATTCTGTTGTTCCAAAAGAAAGGGTTTTTAAAGTGCGGAGAATAAGAGATCTTTCAGTGCTACGTTATGAAATTAATTTTGCTACATTTACTTTATCTGGCAACACCGGCAACCACAAGTTATATCGGTACGTTGCAACACCGGGTAAAACTGTTAATGTTGCGAACTAACAAACATGTTGTCCTGGTCACTCTACCTGCAAAAAATGAATCATACACGTGTTGTACCGTACTTCACATCAGATGGTTAACAAAGTGTGACCGGCAAACCCACTGCGGTGTTAGTTACTCGACTAAGTGCCGGTCACGGTATCGCCTATATTCGGTGCGAACTACTTTTTAGGTGCAAACTACTTTTTGTGGCGAAGTACATTTTTAAACAGTATTTGAAGGCAGTAAACTGAGAGAAAGGCAAACGAGCTTTCATTCTATGTCTGTTTTTCTTCTACATTTTATTGTAAGAATGAGCGTGAATGAGCGTATTTGTGCTCTGCTATGATGTTTGCGAACTATAGCTTAAGGAGCCTGCCTGCCTTAGAGCCACGGTGGTAGCAAGCATAGGATTTTACATGTTAACTTATATTCTATGTGGTTCAGTACTTGTTGAAGTTAAGCCTACATACACGTCACTGATGACTTTTATATTAATCTCAGTGTAGCACACATTTATAAACGAACTTTAAGGGCGCGGTATACCAAAATTTTCACCGCCATTTTTTTTTACGTTTTATTTGTGCCAGATATTTATTTTTTTTCTTATTTTATACTCACAATGTGACTAAACTTGGCTCTCATAAAAAATTTTATCTCTCATAGTTTTCGCGTAATGGCTTTTTTAATTTTGAAAATTTTTATTTTCAGTTTCAGCAATTTTTTTTAATACAAATAATTTTCACTCTTTATTTTTATGAGCAACGCATTGTAGCCTGCAATGTTTTTATCCACTGTGATTGTTTGAGTTTGTTATATCAGTTGGTTTTAGTGTAGTCCTTAAAATGGAAACATGAAAAAAATATGACCTTAATAAGCCATTACGCCAAAACTATAAGAGATAAAAAATTTCGTAAGAGCCAAATTTAGTCACATTTTGTGTCTAAAATAAGAAAAAAAATATCTGGTACAAATAAAAAGTAAAAAATGGTGGTGAAAATTGCGGTAAACCGCACCCAGGCAGTTTTTTAAATACCCTCACATAAAAAAAAACAATATGGTTGTGGCTACAAAATTATTTGCCATTGTGGTCCTCGCCAAAAATTTTTTGCAATGGTTACGAAAAATTTGGCTAGGTCCATGAAGACAAAATATTTTGTGGTGACCAGTACAGTTTTTTTAAGTGCTGAAAAATTTGAACAAAAATAAACATTTTACGCACTGCAAACACTTGAAAATTTTTTCAATCGATTCAACTGAACTTAACCTCAACAGTTGGTCTTAGCCTATTTTCTTCTGGGGCAAATGTAGAGTAGCTACGTGTCGGTAAGTATCGATTACTTTTCGAATACGTGGCTTTATTAGAGTGTACACTCTAAATCTAAATTACTGAATATTCACTGATTCACGCCCAGTGGCGGCTCGTGGTTTGTTGCCAGGTGGGGCTGCAGATAGTAGGAACTGTAAACTCTTGAAGAACGCGCCGTAGACCAACGAGCATGAAATATTTGCCGGCTACTAGATGTGTTGTGACCACTCAGTAGTAAGGGGCACCTGCACATCAGCGTGTCAGTGGCGGCTCGTGG
>PNEQ01092228.1:0-11916 GCA_003012365.1 Medauroidea extradentata
ACATAGCACCGCAGGCACCACACATAGCACCACAGGCACCACACATAGCACCACAGGCACCACACATAACACAGCACATAGAACCGCAGGCACCGCACATAGCACCGCAGACACCACACATTGCACTGCAGGCACCGCACATAGCACCGCAGGCACCACACATAACACAGCACATAGCACCGCAGGCACCACACATAGCACCACAGGCACCACACACAGCACCGCAGGCACCACACATAGCACCACAGGCACCACACATAGCACCGCAGACACCACACATAGCACCACAGGCACCACACATAACACCACAGGCACCACACATAACACAGCACATAGCACCGCAGGTCCCGCATGTGACACAGCATATAGCTCCGCAGGCACCGCACATAACACTACACATAGCATCGCACATAGCACCGCAGGCACCGCACGTGATACCTCATTTAGCACCGCAGACACCACACTTAGTACCATAGTTACGGCACAAGCATCGTGCCCTCCACACATATCAGTGCAGGCAATGCCACAGGCACCGCTGTTTGTACTGCAGAGACCATCATCATCTTCCAACTTCCATATCTTCCAACCACCAGAAGCATATAACCTGAAGGCATTGGGAATGTCCCTCGCCCTCTACAAAGAACTCTACACCCCTGTAAACATATCACCATATGTATGTAGCTCCACACATAGCTACACATCAGCCCCCACATCCACATATACATCTGTCTCTTCAGTTTATACATGCTCACACTTCAACTCCTCAGAGGCTAGACATGAGAAGCACATTCAGATTCTAATTATTAGTGGTGGTGGTGAAACCAACGTTATTTGACAAGCTGAGGCTACAGCCATGATGCTGTAATATAGCTTGCTGGGAACAACTTCTCTCATCCTGGCCCTTCAAGAGAATGAGGGGTATGTACCTGTGTCGCAGATCCTCCATATATCCAAATGTGACCAATCCCTCTCTTGATGCTGGAGTCATTCTGAGATAGGCATGATGAATTAGCAATATCCTCCTCATCATCATCGCCATCGTCCACCTCCTCTCTCTGACCTTATCAAACAGGGAAGACTTCATCCTCCTCGTCATCGTCGTCGTCCTCCTCTCTTCCACCACAGTAACTAAAGGTGCAACGATGATCACATTATACTCTATTGTTGACCTTTTTGTAGGGAGTCCTGGGGAAGACGGCAGGTCACTTAGCTGACTCAATAAATCCAACCACTGTTATCTCATACTCATCTTCACAGGTGTGATGATGCAGACGATTCAGCAGTAGTGGTGATGGTGGTGGTACTACTAGTAGTAGTAGGGATGAGGCTGATATTTCTTAAGAAGTCCTTGCAATGACACTATTGTACAGTTCGTCTAGCATTTCGTCACTGTTGCTGTCCAACACATGTATTACACTCAAATCCTACTGCAAACCGAAGCCCCAAGAGCCCAGGAGAGACTGCTCCTTGCTAGTCTCCCAGTATGCATCCCCTACCCTCCAGCCAGTGTATTGCAAACCCACCCTCATCCCTTCAAGTGGTCATAAATCTATGTCAGCACCTCACGACCGACTACAGGAGCCATAAAGTCATCATAGTGACATGCAGGCCTCCACGTGCGAGCGAGCCACTACCTGAAGGAAAGGGGGTGAGCATTTGCTCTAGGGTCACAGCGAAGTGCGAGAGTCGTCTATCTTCGAGCTTAATGTCTCAGGTCATTGGATACCTGGGCAGTCCAACGCCTCGCGGGCTTGATGACGAATACAATTACGTGCCGTAGCCCAACAAAATTATCACCTCAAGTTCTAACATGTTCAAAGTTTGTGTGTGCAGTCATCACAGGCATGCCATTCCTAATAAAATAACATTTGTTATTAATAATTGAAATGAAATTCAGTTTAAAATATATTTATCAGTTCCATTATAAATAAGAAAGAGTACTCTACATTAATAAAATGTAATGATCGATTTGCAAATCCAACTGTCGTGTCTTACATCGAACCCAAGCCAACACACTAATATTTTGTTTCCTTTACTCTTCAAAACCTTCTCGACTAAATACATATTTGGATATTTGGTAACTTGAAATTCTTCGCCACAGAAACCTCCTTGAATGCCTTTGCCTTCCATGCCATCAATATAGTAAGCCCTAAGTCCGTAGTGACGAAACTTGACCACTTTAAATATTTCAGTCCTCAAGTGTGATGGGCTAGTCTTTAGTAAATGTTTCCTTTATTCACAGTATCCAGACACAGTATATAACTGTTACTTTAGGTTTGTGCAAGCCCAGTTTCTTCTCATTTTTATAAACTGTAGTAAAATGCTGCCCTTGTCGTCCACAGGCTTAATGTTCGTGTACCGCTATACTTTATGATATTATTTTGACACAAGCTTGAGTAGTATATCTTCCCACTTATAGCTTCCTTGGGCTAAATATGATTAACCCACTATTCAATCTACAAAGTACAATTAAATTGTTTCACGATACTGGCCTTCATGTCACTGTGGGTAGAGTAGTGGTTGTTTTATGTTTTAGCATCAAGGTTTAAAATGCCTGAATGTAGAATATTTTGCAGAGACCCACATGAGGATCTTATGACGGACCTCTATCTTGAAAGTATAAGTAAAAATTAGCATAACAACGATATTGCAATTCACATATCTACTTAAGACAACTCGTTCTCAATGTCACTTTGTACACCCAGTTGGAAAATATCAGACACGCCGATTTCGCACACATAATTATGTATGCACACAAACTCAGGACAATGTATTCCGGAACCACATCCTGTAAAATAGTGAAACAATCCATGAAATACTTTTCCCCGAAGACTAAGGGCCGAATCTATAGACCTCTTTCGAATGACAAGCAACTGCTCACCAATGCTTTCTCTAAAGCAGACAGATATGCTTATCTTACAATTGTGAGCCGTGCGAAGACTTAAAATATATGCCCATTAAAGCAGTTAGTAGTATATTTTGGGGGAGTTTGTGACAAGCTATCCCAGAACAATTTACAATAACTACAATCAAATAAAGTATAGATATTTTCTCCGAGTCTTCCGAAAACTTTTCGGTTTCGCATTCCTTACTAACCCTACTCACTCCTCACATAGAATATTACTTTTTTAATTAAAATAATAAGTAATCAACTGTATATGCTCAGACAGGCTTCCTTAGTCCCCCATCTTAATTTTCAGCCATGTCACTGTCAGACACCTCCCCCTCCCCTCACCATTACGAGCCTTTAGTATTTTACCTTCTTCACAAGTCACCACACGTATGCTAATCATGTGATCATCACGTGACACTCCTCCCCTCTATACCATGATGCCATCCTGTACCACCTCCCCCTCCTCGGTGATTCAGCACAGACATGTTTCGCAGTAATGGGCAATACTAACCTTTGGACTCTCCCCTCTCTCCCTGTTACCCCGAGACCGTACATTCCTAAGACATGACACCAGAATTGTGTCGCAATATATCATCACTCTATGTATGTACCCCCATCCCCTACCCCCTCCATCATTCGTTCCCTTAACTATTTTCTTATATCAGCATGTAACAAACTCTGCATGGTCAGTCTTCAGCAAACCACTAGTGCTAGTGTCACATTGTTCCGACCGACCAGTATTGGCTTAACAAGCATATTCTCGACACGAAATACAATTATATGTTAGAATGCTACCAGCATCTAGGCGAGGATACCTGCAACTGACTGTCTTGTGTATAGAGCTTCAGGGATTGTGCTTCTGATCCGGACACACAACGTCGCGAGAGTTGGTACAAGACGCCACAGACCACAAACTTCAAGTGTCAACAATACCCTGTCAGAAAGAGGAGTGTAAGGTGTTCATCAACGTTTCATTTATTAGCCTCAGTAAAGTTTCTGGCAGTAATATGTATTGTAACACTCAGGGATTCCAATCACAACGCACCTCCACCATCAAACAAGTGTCGATACCGGACAGTGACGATGACCTGTCAACCAATGTCTTCACCTTCGAACCACACTGCCCCTGGAATCATCTAAGCCGGATCACACACCAGGCATACCGTCTACAGATGTACCAAAACATAGACTCAGGTGGGATTCCGTTGATATCTCTTACTGGAAGATATCCGATGTGGTGGGTAGTACCATAAATGAAGATGTCCCTATGTTCGTCATCGGAAACGATCAAAAATTTGTGTTACATGGCGTGTGCTCGAACAGTGTTAGAATTATCGATGAACACAAGCAGTTTGGATGTCCTAAGTTCAGAAAACTCATAAAAATTTACCTTAACATACTTCATAACTGTGAGAAAAGTCTGTTCTGTGCCCAGTGTAACTCTGAAGCCATGAGACTATGGTTTTATAACAACCCATGGTACATGTAACAACAGTGTAATGCTATCCTATAGTGTATGTAAAAATGGAAAAATGAGTAGTGAAGGGGAAATTTTTTGTACATAATAAATGTATAAAAACGTTTCTGTAGTATTCCTGCAAATAAAAAAAATTAACGAAATTTAAAATTAAATTTACCTTTCAATGGAAAATAAATAAATTATAGTAATAAATGAAACAAATATAGCTTTAGAAACGGAAACTATATATATAAAACATGTCATATTCAAATAAGAAGGTACAATGAAGGTAATCACTACAAATATAGCACTGTGGTCGAGGGTATTTGTATTATACTCTAATGGATCACGGCTCAAATCCCTGTCAGAGAACTAAATGTTATGCATCACAACTAACATACAGTATGTTATAAGTATGTGTTGAATTCAAAACAATCACATACATACACATGCCGTCCACAAATACGAAATATATCCTCTCGTACTCTTCTCCCTTTCAACTAACGAAATAGATTTCCACATGTAATATGTATTTAAATTCTCCTCCACAACCCAAACGAATATATAGTGGCAAAGTAAAATATATTTTTCCAACTGCTCAGACGAACAATTTTATGTACTTAAACATATCTTCCAATCGCAATCAAGTATCATACATAAAATAATAAGCACATGTCTAGATTAAAACTTTTGCAAATACCTTGCACTTAATGAAGCCAGCTAACCTTATTAGCCAACCAAACCTAACATATGCCCGTGAAGCATAATACAGAAAGACAATGAAGTCCTCATGATAAAACTCAAGAATATATTTGCAAAGCAGGTAGCCTCAGGAATCCTCCATCCTTCACCAACCATCACACAACCCTACGCGCTCGGAAATCGCACACGGCCACTATACCATTGTAAATAAATGTTAAATTATATATGCTTATGTTATAGTCTGTAATATAGTCACTGTTGCATCATTTCAAGTGGAAACTTTTACCTCGCTGTATTTCGTCTAGCCTAAGCAAGTAATAAGCATATTGACTAAAATCTCGTACTAACATGAAGGTATATATAAATATTAACATATGTGAAGTGTATTGAAAGGTTAAATTATTTGAAGATGTGACAAATCCCATACTGCTCTTCCATAGATTGGTTCACATATAGAGAGCCGCATGCATACATACCTACCTACAAGACCTCTCCCCTACCGCCCACACACTCTACATAACTACACACCCTATACACCACATACACACCACACACACACACATCACACCCTCCACATACACACACTCCACATACCCACACACCACACACCCCAACACACCGCCACATCACAACCCCCCTCCACAAGCCACCCTCACACACATATCGTTTATCCATATACTCACACCTACACACAAAAAACTCCACAACGCTAACACTCACACAGCTGTATTACTCCACACACATCAGTGTACACTCCACACACGCACACTCACCAAAACCCCGAACTACTTCATATCCAATTATTGAAACCCAGCACATGACAAGACTACTCATCGTACTGTACAGTACTTTGAGGAGACATCCATGTAGCTACCCACTCCTGTATAAAACACTTATAAACCCAATTATTTGAACCTCTGTTTTAATATTCATTATTAGAGCGTCCCCTCCCTTTAATGTGATATTTAGATCGTTTACATATCCTGGCTGTAAGTATACACATGTTTTGATCATCAATTCATGTATTCCAGTTTTTACCCCAAGTACCCATCCCATTCACAATCCAAGTGAGACACATTAAGATAATACAGTCTATTTCACACAATACTGTACGTCCCACTCTGTAATAAAGTACATATTTTCTCTCATTTATCCATTAAACGCACACCCAGAGTTTTAAAACCTTGATGTAATTTTTAAATCTCATACAGCATGCTAAGAATTTGCAAGTAGTAAAAACCACACAGAATCCCCCTAACGGTATTAAGAAGCAGGGGACCATGCCTTCATTCGAGAGAGGCGACATCATCTTCGGCAGTAATATGTATGGCAAACGATCTTCTTGCTCTTTGATATGTGTACTACCATCACGAACTTGCGGTGCCTGCAGTTCTACGTGAGGTGCCAGCTGTTTTATGTGAGATGCGTACAGTTTTCGTGAGGTGCCAACAGTTTTTTGTGAGGTTCCTGCAGTTTTATGTGAGGTACCTTCAATTTTTGTGACGTGCCAGCTTATTTATGTGAGGTGCCTACAGTTTTTGTGAGGTGCCTGCAGTTTTTGTGAGGTGCCTGCAGTTTTATGAGAGGTACCTGCAGTTTTATGTGAGGTGCCAGAAGTTTGATGTGAGGTACCTACAGTTTTTCGTGCGCTACATGCGATGATATGTGCTGTGCCTTCGTAGTTGGTTGGGTTAGCAAGTGTGGAAAAAAGTTTTTTAATTAGGTTGTGGAGAACCAATACCGCAAATATCAGAATATCTCTTCAAAATACCTCCCCAAGTAAACCGACGATGTCAGGCTGCACACAGGAGTCCCAAACTCGGCTATTTTTTGTCTATCGTAAATGGCCTGTGCACACTGCTACAAGCTGTAAATACTTTACTATAGAGGCGACAATAGAAGTATGTCATTAAATGAACGCAGGCTGCACACAGGAGTCCCAAACTCGGCTATTTTTTGTCTATCGTAAATGGCCTGTGCACACTGCTACAAGCTGTAAATACTTTACTATAGAGGCGACAATAGAAGTATGTCATTAAATGAACGCACCATTCGGAGGCTATAAGTATACCAATAAACGAGCTCACAAGGTATACCGAGATTCGCTTGCAGTTTCCTAACCTGTATTTTTTACGTGTGCATGGAGAGAAACTTTCTTTTTTTATCCCCGTGATAAAATCACCGGTCAGCGTTCACCAGAGAGGAGTCATCTGCCAGGAGTCATCTGCCAGGAGTCACCCATGTTAAACCTTACAGCAAATAATTATTAAAAAAAAAAAAAAAAAAAAAAAAAAAAAAAAAAAAAAAAAAAAAAAAAAAAAAAAAAAAAAAAAAAAAAAAAAAAAAAGAAAATCGAAGCAGATAGATTTGAGATACTATATATGCAGCATGAAACTAGATGTTTATCAACTTCTGTTACATTACAAGTAAAACAGTGTTGTCATTATATCAGTTTTTAGTAAATGCCAATGCTAGACGCCATGAATAAAAACTAAATAAACTCAAGAATTCCATAGCTCCAGTCAGCTATCCCTTTTACATTTTGAATAAATCAATTAATGACTATCATACATTAGACAAAATAAACATTCATTTCAATACAACCTCAAAATAACCTAGTCGGTTAATGCAAGACATTTAGTCAACAATAAATCCCAGTTTGCTAACATAACTTAAACCAAGCTCATATCAACATGCCTTTACAAGCATACATTAAATTACAATACCACATCAACACACCTTTCATTTGAAGTAACAAGTCTGTCTGTCCATCACAACTCTGCTATACCTTTGTTAACTTAACAAGTCTCTTAAAACCAACAATCAGTGACTCACATGCTTCCTATAAAAACTACTCTAGAAGAAGCATACACCAGTAAATAAATAAAGAATTATTTATATAGTTTATCTTTAACCCCCCAGACCTTCCTACAACATACAAACAGTTAAAAAATATGTATTCCGACCAGCAAGCAGTGTCATGTAACTTATTAACAAAAAAAAAACAGTATTGTTTTAATACATATGAAGGGTATGGGGAAATACAATGGTAACCCACAATTTTAAAATGTTTCAGTTTTATGCTGGAACGCAATAGTAAACTCATGCTGTACACTATGATATAAGAGATTAAGCAATATAACCACAAATGGCAGCGCAGTGCACAAATGATTCTATTGCAGGCTACGCTTTCGTAGCTAATTACACCAATAAAATAGTGATAAATATTCTTTTATTATTGTGTAGTAGCTTATTTTTCATTGGTAATACACTAGAGTAACTAAATCATAATTTTTTAAGAATGACGATTTTAATTAAATTTCGTAGTCAAATTGTACCTTATCTTTACATGTGCATAACTCAGTTGTGATACATTGTGGATTACCATTGTCTCTCCCCATGCCCTTCATACATGAGAGACCACAGGTTCGCGCCACTCCATCGTAACCTACTTACAGACAAACTAAATTTAAATAGCCGTGAAAACTTATCAAAAACCATGCCAATCGCTATAAATGAACGAAGTCACATAAATACCCTAAATATGGATAATTTTGTTCCTGGATTCTTATAGTCGGTTGCCACCAAATATATTTATAACCTTAAATCACTTTTTTCATATTAATATAACCCATTATAATTATCTGGACCTCCCCATACAGCAAGTTTCTTTGGGGAGCCATTACAGCTTCATTTATTCTAGTTACTTATACTAACTCAATTATAGATGTAAGACAGCCCCCTATCAGTCATGAGCATACTATAACATACACGTCACATGTTCAGAAGTCCTGGTCAGACTATGTACTCGCAATCTGCACAAAAAAGTTTACGTATTCACGCTTGTAGACATAGGCAATATCATACACATATCCATTCAAGATCTAATCAACTGTAAAAAATTAAGTATATGTTTAAACTTTGTAGACTCTAACACAATATATTTCGTCATACTAGTCATCCAAAACCAAGTTTTTAATTGTATTAAATCATCCATCCATAACAGTATACCATCTAAACTTGTATATGCATAGTACTTATTAACCCCATGCACAGAATATGTCCCAACAATAATAAAACTTTCCTTTGTCCATCTCATGCAAAGTATAACATTAGGTACACATTCACACCACCACATTTACCATACTAAAGTGGCAATTCTACACAAAAAGCAAATAAATACACCAGATTATTCTTGTAAGCATTGCTGAAAACACAAGGTCACAGACTTGAAACATTTTTCTCAGTACTAGCAATATTTTCCTTATGAGGGAGAAACCCTACTTGTACATATGTGTTATCATTCAATTTTTCGTATTCATTGCGGAAGTAATCACTATGTAACAGTATTACAGTGATAACTCTTGTGTCCAACACATCGTAATAGCTACCTCAACGAAATCCATACCAAACATCTCAAGTATCTTGTTTGAAGCTTGCCAGCAATTTAGCTTTTGGCTGTAACAGTACTGGTAATAGGAGATAATCACAATCTATTTAGAATAGTCACCATAAACATGCAAAGGCATCGCTGAGACGACCAAAACTACGTCCTTTTAACCATCAGCAGTGTAATATAACATTTATATTTATTATATGAGTAACCTCGCGACGTACCATACTACATTTACCTGTGTGTGCTACCTTATAGGGTGCTATAACACATACCTGAAATACAATAATTCATGTCGGATAGTCGGGTATGCCTTCATCCTGCTATAGTCATGCTAATACAATATATGTATAGACATTTGAACATCTAGGCGGTTGTACTCAAGATGTCTTCATC
Source organism: Medauroidea extradentata (assembly GCA_003012365.1). Classification (NCBI taxonomy): domain Eukaryota; kingdom Metazoa; phylum Arthropoda; class Insecta; order Phasmatodea; family Phasmatidae; genus Medauroidea; species Medauroidea extradentata. The sequence continues at coordinate 9,844 of PNEQ01092228.1, forward strand.
ACGAGGGATAGGTGAAAGTTGTCTTGCAAGTATTAAATATTTATTTGACTACATCAGACAGTGGGACATTTATATACCTTTTAAATCGAGCTTAGCATTGCAGAAGTAATACGCTTCAACCCAGTTACCTCAATTATTATTTTTTTCATATAATCATTACTAGTGACCCTCTTGGATGACGTCACGACCGCCATATTCGATGACGTCACCATCAGTCTTGAACTTGGGCCCGCATTTCAAGCAACCTGAGAAGTATTATTTTTATTCCTCATCACAAAGTTCGATAAATTTTAAACCATACTATTATATTCCTATGGTTACGTGTACTTATGTTTCCACATCCATACGCCAGCATATCAGAATAGATATGTGTGTGTGTGTGTTATATTCCTATGCTTATGTATAATTATGTTTCCATACTCTTATGCTGGCATAACACTAAGCAGTTATATTTCTATAGGTATATTATTATTTATATGATAATATATGCCTATAAATAACATACGCTCGGAGAAAACCCCTATATTTTATTTTATTGGATATATTGGAAATCGTTCGGGAATAGCTAGGATAGATGTCGGGTTTAAGTTTTTAGCACGGGGAAGAGTTAGGAAACCTCGTTCAGGTGTGGTATAGTTAATTGCTTAAATTATTTTACTCGAAAGATGTTTTTACATAATGAAGTATGAGTAGGGGTTCATAGGAATGACAAATAAATTTTTTTTCTCGGAAGACTCGGAGAAAACCTCTATACTTTATTTGATTGTAGTTATTGTAAATTGCTCGGGGATAGCTAGGGCAGTAGTCTGGATTAAGGTATTAGTATGGGGAAGGGCGGGAGGACCTCGTTCAGGTGTGTTATAGTTATATACTTAACATATTTTCTCTAAAAAATATGTAGTTTCATTATGAAGTATGAGTGGGGTTGATAGGAATGATAAAACGAAAAAAATTCTCAAGACTCGGAGAAAAGCCATATAGTTTATTTGATTGAATTTATTGTAACTTGTTCGGGAATAGCTAAGATAGGGGTCGGATTTAAGTTATTAGCTGGGGAAGGGTGGGGGACCTCGTTCAGGTGCGGTATGATTAATTATTTAAATTATATTACTAGAAATATATTTTTATAATGAAGTATTTGTAGGGGCTGATAGAAATGATAAATCGAAAAAAAATCGGAACACTCTCCCTATAGTTTATTTGATTGGATTTATTGGAAATTGTTCGGGATAGCTAAGACAGGAGTCGGGTTAAAGTTATTAGCATGGGTAAGGGTGGGGGAGCCCGTCCAGGTATAATATAGTTAATTACTTGACTTATTTTTACTGGAAATATGTTTTTACATGATGAGGTATGAGTGGGGGTTAGTAGGAATTCGAATTAGAAAAATTTCGGAAGACTCGGAGGAAACTCATTTATTTAGTCGGCGATTCGTATTAACGGGCGGCTCTGAGAGCGTTGTTTGTTGAAATCGTCGCCTAGATAGGGTTGCAGGCGGCAGGACGGGGTGGGAGGGAGGGGTGGCCGGCTCGGACGAATAGTGTGACGGCGCGCAAGCAGATAACTGTACGCTGTTGCCACATCAGCTTGCGCAGAGAACGAAGCAAGGACACCTGCAGCTGCAGTCTTTACGGGCGGACCTTACCCCACTTGCGGAGCTGCGCTTGAACTCAGCTGCAGAGCTGACGAAATCAATCGTTCACCCGCTTGTTCCACAAAGTATTTGCGAAAAATTCATGAAATATCTACCACTTGGCCAACAGATTATGGAGATTCTTACAAAATTGTTAAATGTTTTACACATTCATTAATTTACCTGTTAAAAATTGTTACCTAAAGGCCTTTCTTATTATTTATTTGAAAACCTGCTGAAAATGGTCCGCTAAAAATATCTCGAGTTTCGACAACATTGTATACTTACCTCTTGAACCTAAATAAATATGAAAATTAAGTATTCTATAAACGAAACTTTTCTGAGTGTAATATTCATGGACCTTAGATATGTTGCATGATATTTTAATACTGTTTCATGAACAGGTTACCAAGCCACAAATGAGCCTATTACTCTAAATG